>JAANSP010002976.1:0-11970 GCA_036850745.1 Homidia socia | reverse complement strand
AGGGAACTTGGGCACTTATACAAAACTTGACTCAAAAGCAAAGAGAAAATAAACCAAAAAGAAATTAGATAAACAGATTTTTTGTAAAAAAAAATGCATGCAATGTTTTTTTACCAAACAGATTCTTGTTTTATGTCGGCTAAAGGCCATTTCAAAATTGATGTCAATAAAATGCATCTTGTTTTCACTAACGTAATATAACGTATATTTAGAACAACGTGTGCGTCATCATGCCTGCCAGTACTTTACAAGTCAACACTTTTAACAGGACAAAATTGTTCACAGTTATCTTCGTAAGCTTTAATTGTTTTTCATATATAAATAAAAGTATTCGAAATGTTTACGAAAGCACAGTATATAATCAATCTACAAAAAAATTGCTTGCAAGGCTCTTTAAAACATAAGTTAGGTAAATGAAATAGATTTAGCTTATTTGGAACAAAAATATGTAGAACAAAATAAACACGAGTAAATGATTGCCCTTATTTAATAAAAAATGCATGAAGAGGGTATGTATTTCACCGTTTTCATTTATGAGGGTTAGCAAAATTGAGTTTGAAAGGTATGTGTAGTTACTATTTACTACTGCTTGAACATAAGTGCTACAATTAATTCATAATCTTTAAAGATGTGTGCAAACTTATTACCGAACGAACGTCGCAGGCAAATGAATTATAATTTTCAATGTATAACCAAATTGAATTTTCAGCAATGCATTACAATTTCGGTGCAACTTCTCTTCTCAGATTACCTTGGTTCCTGGTATGTTGTTGCTCCATTCAAAGCAATTTGTGATTTTTAATAAGTAAGCCTACCAATAAATTAAAAAATTGGTTGAAGTCACAAAGTTTCTGTTAACAAGAATAGGTTTACAAAATTTAAAAATCTTCAAAAGTTGCTTACCTTTATACCCTAAAATTATCCCTACTGCTTTGATTGCAGGCATACGATGAAGTATGTTATTATAATTGTGAAAATCTAAGAAAAATAAAATGTATACACATTAAAGAGATGTGCATCCGTTAACTAGGTTGTTTTATTGATATATATCAATAAAACAACCTAATTTCACAAAATTTCACAAAATCCAAAAATTTTGAAAACCCCATGTCAGCTGATTAAGTTACAGTGACTTCGATTTTTTGAAAAAACTGAGTTGGTTTCGAGTTAGAGCTCATTGAAAATCAATAGGAGGGCAGCGATTTTCTCGAGAACTACGCAGTCGATTGACCTCCAATTTGGCATGCACCCTCACTGAGTCAAAGTGACTTCGAGTTTTGAAAAAACAGAGTCCATTTGTGATCCAATGTCTTAATAGCATTATGAAGAGCAAGTTTGGACCTACATCGTATCTCTACAAGGCTCAGAAATAATGGCGCTTCAAGTTTAGGAAATTCGAAGAGGCGAGCTAAAGGGCAGCGATTTTGTTGGAAACTACGCATTTGGTTGACCTCAAATTTGGCATGCACACTCAATGAGTGGTGCTACACGGGGTTCTGAAACGAAGTTTCAAAAAATCCAAAAATTTTGGAAAAAAGTTTTTACTTGTTTCGTTTTGTGTTTTAATCGTCGGAACAGCAGTCTTTTATATTTATTTCACATTTTGCTACAGAAGGCAGTTACTTATATTTTATCTTTACCAGCTCATTTTATGTCATTAAACATCAAAAGGCCACGAGAAACTTTCAAAAAAATTTATAAAATGGCTTGTAGTACTTTTTTCATGGAATTATTCAAAACTTGAAATCATATGTATAAGGCATATTAATAATGAGAAGTAATAAAACATGGCAAGCATTTAATCGGCTCTGACAGAATTGGAATGAGTTCGCTGCTTAATTTAATTTGCTCGGAAACGTCATTTTCCTCCAAGCAAATTCGGCAACCTGAAATTGCTCGGATTTTCATGGAATTCACTCGAAAAACAAAATACCCACAGAAGATGCGTTTTTTCTTAATGTATTTAGCATCTCTTTCAACATGATTTCAGCAGTGGCTTTTGCGTAGGTGAGTAGTTTCTTCTCGTACATGTGAAATTATGCTTTAGTTTATGATAGCAAGATATTTACAAATGTCGGCAGTTTTTCTCCACCCAAAGAGATTCATATTCACCATTACTGATCAAAAATGGTGAATATGCATAAGAGTAGGTGTCAAACCTGGTTCATGCATTTTTTACATGGAAAAAATGTTGCTCTGCTAACATTTGTCAGCAAATGTTAACTTAAATCTGTGAAATCCGTGCTGAAAATAAAATGAAATTCATGTAAATAATTTTTTCTTAATTTATTTTGCATCTCTTTCAACTTGATTTCAGCAGTGGCTTTTGCGTAGGTGAGTAGTTTCTTCACGTATGTACATGTGAAATCATGCTTCAGTTTATGATAGCAAGATATTTACAAATGTCGGCAGTTTTACTCCATTCTGCACCCAAAGAGATTCTCATTCACCATTCCTGGCCAAAAATGGTGAATATGCATATGAGTAGGTGTCAAACCTGGTTTATGTATTTTTACATGGAAAAAATGTTGCTCTGCTAACATTTGTCAGCAAATGTAAACTTAAATTTGTGAAATCCGTGCTGAAAATAAAATTAAATTCATGTAAATAATCAATTATTTTATGCTCATTAGAAACCGTTTTCTACTTGCTGCTTAATATCCTTTGCAGACGTTTTATGGTCTGAAAATAAGTATGAAAAATAGTGTGCAATAGTAACAGGTTGCAACTATTACGTATTTTTGATAATCATGTTCAATAATGTATAAGAAGGATCTGCAGTAAAGAGGCAAACAATAATAATAGAATTTTTACAAAAAAACCTAAACAGGAGCACGGTCTGATTTTGGATTGAGTCTAGAATGCAGGTAGTACCAAATCAATTGGAGGCATCAACAACTCAAAAAATATTGCATTTCCAAAATAATATGTTACAGTTCAAGCGTTTTTGGTTGCTTTCAAACAAGGAAAATTCCATGAAGACAGAGTTAAGCTTGTTAAAAATCTATGCAAAAGATAATTATGAAAGACTTACATAATCAATGCAAAGGGTCGTATGGATTTGAAAGTAAGAAATGCTAAGGTTATTTTAAGAAAACTTTATTAAAACATATTTTATGGTTACTAAGAGGGAAGTTTGGTGAGGTAAAAATAAAGTTAACGCAATAATAAATCAGCCATGAACGCGTACAATATTATGGACTATTTAATACTTAAATATTATTTTAATTAAAATAAAATCAATATTACATGTCATATTTTATGATTATTTAAGTATCTCCTTATTCGACAGGAGTAGTTAACCAAATTTGTTTACCAATACTTAATATGTAGTACATATTTAAAATACCAATAATTTTGATATAATTGTGTGAAACGATCTTTTGTCGCTACTTTGGCTACTCATATTAAACACGCCCTTAAGAAAGTCACTACAAGCATCATAACATCCGTATAGCAAGCAAAAAATCGAATGAAATTCTAACTTTTACAGACTATTGGTTGGTTTTCCGTCCTAATTTATTTTAGACTAAATTTACCAAAAATCCAACACAATATGATATATTTTGTGCTTATTAAAAAAAATAAAAAATAAAATGTACACCTCGTGTAGCGTATAGCATTCAATTACAATGATTTATCACCGGTTGACAGCAAAATCAATCTAATCCATAAATTTACTTACATTAGAAATGTTATAAATTAGACATAATGACAGAGATGTATTGGAACACTGTTATCAAACATGTACCCATGTTTCGCATTTTCATGTTTGCACGCCAGAAACAGATATAAAGTAACATAAAATGTTCTAGCTTTATTAATACTAGCTTACCAAAATTCCGTCAAACATAAATTTTCCAAGTATAAATTTTTTTAAATCTTTGCAGACTTCCCATTGCAAGCGTAAAATATCTACTAAACAGACGCATAAACAATTACTAGTTTTCCCAGTTTCCTATTGTTAGCTCGTTTATCAGTTTCCCATACTACAACAACATTACTGCAACAACATCTGTACCTGCCTTGCCAGCTTACTTCGTTATCTCATCGTCATCACCATTTTCCTGCTGAAAAGACGCTACTTGCTCCATACAGCTCTGCATTTACTTTTCCATGCAATGCTTATCAACATTACATATAAAGTTACCAAATGTAGTCAAATTTTTATATGTTCAATTTTTATTTGTAAAATTATTTCCAGTTTTGATTCAGTTATTTTGAATCCCATCCTCAGATCGGACTTCCAAAAATGTAAAGGTATTATTTTCCTATCAAAATTAATCCTGCTTCTTAGCATATATTTGTTTCGCTCCAACTCTTTAAATCATCGTTACGCCATAAAATACGACGTAACATATAGCGAACTCTGACCTTGGCTCTGATCGGGTGGAGATATTCTTGTTATTCTCCAGGGAGTGCGTTGTCATTCTTTATTCCAGATTTGTTGTTTGGAAGTTTGGAACGTTATTCCAAAATTTCTTTTCATTTTTCCACTTCTCTTTTTTATGCATGCAAATAAGCATTTGTGTTGTGCACGCTTAGCGTGTATGTCACCCTTTGGTCCGATAGATAAATAAATATGTTAGTTAGGATTTGAAATGCTGAAATGCATTTCAGCAACAAGAAATGAGATTGTTGTAGTTAGTATTGTTGTTGGTTTATTGTGTGTGTATTATTGTATGCGAGCGAAAAAGTATAAAATGAAATCTATCAAGTAAATCTCTGTTTCACTTGACACATGGTGTCTAAGAAAGACTCGAAGCGGTCAATAAAGCTCTTCTCCTGTGCTCAGCGCTAATCAGCGCACACGGTATTTATTAATACTGCAGTGCGCGTGTGACCGAAAGGTACACTAACCAGCGTAAAAACACATACATGCTTTAAGGTTATGGATATGCAACCTTTCAGTCTCCTTACTATATATCACTCTGTCTTTCTGCCTTTTATCATTACTTTAGGTTCTTTCTAAACAGATTCAGGCTCATTGCTGTCATAATATCATCAGGCACTATCATACAAGTGCTGGTGAATTTTTTTTATTTTACATTTATACTTCTGCACATTCTCTCACTGAACCTCGTCAGGTATATTGATTGAACCATTTACTGATCCTATTCTTTGCAACTCTAGTAACTCTAGCTTCAAGTTTCCGTTCCCTTGAAAAAAGACTTTAATCACAAACATGAATCATGATGATGAAACCAGTTTTTCCGAAAAAAACAATTAACCTACCTTGTACCATTTTCTACGACCTTTTGCTGGCACAAGGGTCTTAAAATGCTCTTTTTTTGGAGTTACGTGAAGACTTAAGTCGGTGGTCATTCCAGTTTCCGGTATTTGAACCCGTAAATCTGTTTGTATTGAGCATTTCCAAATATACCAGAAGATACATCAGTACACTGTGACACGACCGAGTCTACCGCCATGCCCGCTGATCCAATACCTGTTCCACCCAATAAGTATGGAGGAACTGAAGTCTACCTCCCATGCTATTGTTACCTAAGAATTCCAGGAAGAAGGAAGTCTGTTAAACCACCCTTCCCTTGTCCACCATCTAAATTCTTCAAGCCTGCTATTCACAAGATAATACCAAGCCATTGGGCTAAAGTTGATGTCAATGTCATTTCCGAACTTGAAATGGGAAGAGGCTACCAAAATAACATCAATGCCTACTCGTACAAGAAGATTGAGGACGTACTCAACCATACTTGGACTCTCAACATCACAGCGATAAGCGACTTAATAAATGTGGGGATGCCTGAAGTCATACATAAAAAAACCTACTTTCTCGTCATGGATCCTATATTTATGGAACATACCTTTGAGCATTGCAGTACTCTATCTACTTGCTAGAGTATTACGACCCAATTTCGGAGGAATGGCATTCGCCATTGGTTTACCACCTATGTTTCACCGAGTAGACGCGGCTCAGTTAGTAGTTCCGGGGCACGTTGAGACGTACTATTTAACCACTACAATCATCATGGGAGTATTTCTTTCGATCGCCACCATTTTGCTACTCATCACTTTGTATATCATCATCCGATACAAAATAGTCCAGGCAGAGGTGAATAAACGTCGAAGACAATTTCGACATCAACTTTCAGCGGATCCCGAGCTAAACCC
This sequence comes from Homidia socia, assembly GCA_036850745.1. Classification (NCBI taxonomy): domain Eukaryota; kingdom Metazoa; phylum Arthropoda; class Collembola; order Entomobryomorpha; family Entomobryidae; genus Homidia; species Homidia socia. Next base: position 5,841 of record JAANSP010002976.1, on the reverse strand, counting down.
CCTGCAGAAGGTGACCAAACCAGTTGACCCAGAATTACTTGAGCCAGCACAAAGCGAAGTTGGAGAATATAAGCTTGACAACCAAAACACCTTACGTGTGACAGTCCAGCGGGAAAACACTAACTGATTAGGCATCTAAATGACTCAATTAAAACTACTGGAGACGGACCCCTGACCATATCGAAGTTGAAATTCCAAACCGAGGAGAATACCACTACTCTTTTGGGATTATATTTTTTACAAAAATGGACAAGAATCCGTATCGCGGACAAAACGCTACCATGGAAACTTATTGTTTTGTGTGGAAAGAGCGCAAACTTACCCATTGCTCTAATATTCATCTCGCAAGTGCAATTTGTAGCGACATTCCCATCATCGTAGCATTTGATCAAAAAGACGTTCCCTACGTCGAAGCCCATCATTGGGGAAAGTTATCACCATAAACGACATTTAGAACTACGACCAGAAAATCCTCTGGAAGTTAATCGTGCAAGGCACCAAAATAAATCACTCAAATTACACCCAATACAAATGCAGACGTTACAAAAGATTCAAGGAAATCTTTATCGCAGGACTCATCCTGGGAAAATATCCACACATGTTCCCGTGGTTAACAGGAGCTATAAGCAACACCTGCCCATTTATTACTTGGAAGAAGCGTGAATTTAGCTGCCAAACTGAGTGGTATAAAATCAATAGACCTTTGAGCGATGAAGAACCAGAGTTGCAAACGGACAATGAGGAAAGCAGTGATGGCGATGAGGCTGACAATGAAGATGACCCTGAGCAGCCACCATCACCGACGGAAACCGTTATTGTTTCAAGAGCTTCATCATCTACCAGTAACACTGAAGCCTCAGCATCACCATCTACCAGCACTGCTGTAGCATCATCATCATCGTCATCATCATCATCATCATCCCACTACCCGACCTTCGACAACCACACGGCATCTGAAGGAGACGCATCTCTCTTCAATTTGGTAGAACAACTAGAGCAGCTGAAGAATGAATCAGCTCGTCCCCGAAAAATTAGCGGATTTATTGATGACATCATAATTGATTTCAATACACCACCACCGCATGCTTGTGACCAAGTGGATTGTTTCAGTTGTTTGATCAATAAAGTTGGAGGGACCCAACCTATGGAAACCAACTAGTGAGGGGGAGTGAGGGAAGCTGAAATCCACTTTGTTTATAAGACAAGTATCAATAAAAAGTAAAAGTGATATTCGAATGAAATACCACTCATCAAGCACGTAAAGAGCGAAACAGGTGTTACTCACTCACTCTACGCCACCAAGAGTGGTACAACATGTAGGTATCTATTATTAGTTTATATAGTAAAATTACCAAACACCCAGCTCAAGAAACACAGTAATAATTTAGATAAGAAGCTGTACTATCAGCGTCAAGCCTAGGTTAACCAATGTCATGATTATTATTATTACTATTTACTATGTCTATTTATAGTTGCTTGAGCAACTTGTATTCACGTACCATATAATAACGACCAAAAGGGTTTGGTCAAATATAATATAAATACTGATGCAACTCAGGATGAAAAATCATTCTAGTTGTGATTGTTGTATAAGTAAGCAATATGAAATAAAAACTATTGAAAAGTATATCGAGTCCTTATACTGAAGCATCATTGTAAGCAATTAGTAGCTTCATATTGAAAAGCGAAAGTTGTGACTTACACTAGCTTTAGACGGTATTTATGAATCTTTTCATTTCGTACTGTTTACGTGCCCGTTCAAACCTACCGTCTTCAGACTCTACTCGTTTTAATCTTCTTGCGAAACAAGTGGTATACGGCTCTGTTCGTCATGCTAGCGAAATTTTTTATTCGGTTGACATGGTCAACCGACCGGCTAACATATCACCAGAACTTCCTCGCCCTTTGCCAATCGTATTTCGCCTACCTTGATCCCTCGTTCTCCCTAAGTTAACCGAGCTGTTTACGTAGTCATTGGCAAATACCAGCGTATGCAATTGTAATAATATTGATGAACAATGTAAGATTTAATTAAGGGATAAACTTACTTGAATAATAACAACATCTCTTTATTTCAACTTATATCTCTTTAATTAATTAATTTGTAACAATGTATAATGACTAATTGTTTGGTTTCTTATTTGATTATTACTGTAAACCATGTCCACACTCATTTTCTTTATGTGACAACACATTTCCTAGAATTTCTTATTTCCTTTTTTCCCACAGCATTTTCTTTCGTTTATAATATAAAAATGCCCGTTATGTTTAAATAAAATATCAGTTACTCTTTCCATTTTTATTTGGTCACTTTAATCAGTTTTACTACACGGCACAACAACTAATTATTACACAATAAATATTCCTCGCTCTGTAGTAAAACATGGCATATAATCAGAATTTATCATTTTTGTCCATAACACAACGCCAAATGTATTAATTAACTTAATAGAACTAATTTTTGATACATTGCCGATTTTAGATTTTACTACGGATTTTCCAAGAACAATGTTTAATAAATATAAGCTTTCATGAATTGTATGTTCTTCATCAGCTGTAATTGGTCATAGCCACGTGTGCACAGATCTGCTTAATAGCCTATGCTCTGATCATTACTGTTTTTGTCTTGACCACAAAACTAGGTTTTCGGCTTTTCCACGCTGGACTGGTCAGCTGGTTGCCAAGCAAAGTTTGCTTACTGGACACATTTATTTGTTGAAAATGCGAAAATGCAATTATTGAAATGTAGCAAGTCGAAGTCTCACACGATCCAATTTGCTTCTAGCAAAGAAATCCATTCTCCGTTTTTTGTACAAAGTCAAGCGTTATCCCAAAGATTTTGTTGTATTATGCACTATGAGACTCCCAACCAAATTACTTACACGCCAGCTCTCCGTCAAGCATCATCATCATCACCACCAAACAGCAGCCACAACAACCTTGCATCAAAGTGCAAGTATTATGAAGTGTAGCTTGTATTCATTGTTAGCTAGTTAGTTAGAATAGAATGATTTTATATGTAAACTTAATTGGACGAATGATTGAAAAGAACTATAAAAGAATAAATGCAGGTGATCCTCGTGGTTCACTTTACCATTGGTAATTCTACAGCGCACGCAAGAAACTTCCTCCTCCCTGTGTATTCCTTCATTGTGTTATTTGCTAGCATTTACCATCATTTCAGTTCAGATCTTAATTTATTAATTATCACGTTGCTCCTACTTTATATGCAAGCACAAAGTATGCTTAAGAATATGATACTATTGCGAATTAGAACAAGTGGACCAATCATTGAAAGATTGCAAATGAATAGAAGAAAAAGTATGGTATGCAAATACGTTATGGGATATAGTTAATCAAACAACTTTTGCACCACCATCATAAGCGTGGGAATTTGCCAACTCACGCCTATCTCAGCTCTTCACCTTTCGCATTAGCCTCCACCATTCAACAGCCCCCAACAACCACTACCACCCTCGCACATTCACACAATTAGAAACACTCAAACATATTTCCTTATTGTGTACAATATTATACTTTAGGTTAAGCAAATATTAAATGTTTCACAATATAATTCCTTGTTTCTTCTCATTCAATATTTCTTATTCTCAAAGTAGATGAACGTAGTAATCGTATTCTGCTCATTCTATAAAACTAAATGATCTTACATGAATTGTATGTCTGTTGATCTTCCCTTTATCATTTTATTTTATACAAATTGTTAAGTTGCTCATATATTCAATAGTAGTACATAAAAGAATACGGAAAAAAGAGAGAACGATATATGTTCCTCTGTTCTCTCAAACATCGGTAGTAGTTACCAGCGCACGGAATAAACCTTCTCCGCACTGTGCGTACACTTATTGTGATTTTGCATTGTTTAAAAGCTAGCATTTGTAACAATCATGCTAACATACATTCCATGCACAGCAAACAACTATGCAGTAAAATAAAACAGAAGTTATTTTTGAACGTTTTGTATATTACAGTTTAAAAAAGAACAGACTCGCTTATGCTGCTACTACCTTGTGCTGCAAAAACGGCTTTTTAGCGTTATTTTCAGGCATTTGTTTTAAATCTTATGTGCAATATTCGATAAACGAATTTACGGACAAGTCCTTCCAGGGCTCTATAAAGTGATTACTGATAACCATGGAAACTGTTTCTAGATTTTCAAACCTCACCGTATATATTGTAAACGTTGGCTGGATAATGGTTATGATAATGGTAATATTTTGGCACTTAATGGAATTGCAAACGTAAGTGTCGGCTTAAACGTTTAGTTTGCTTAGAAAGTTCATTCGCGTTCTAAAAAGTACTTGAAGAGTACTTCGAAGTATGTTTTAATGTTTTTCATGGTTGTTCAAAACTAGAATAGAGATCGTCTTTTGAAAACATTTATAAATTTAGACTGCATTTCTATCAAATTGCTCAAAAGCCTTCTATTCGTGTATTTACTATAAAGTTCAGCAAAAGTTTCTCAAAATGCTAAACTATTTGACACTATTTTTGTTTACAAACACTATTTTTAATGATTTGGATTTTAATAAATTTACAACTTCGATTAAGATTGGTTTAAAATACATAGATTCATTAAAAAGTTGCTGTAAATATAAACATATTACCTATGAAAAATCCCAAATGGTATCAATTCAAATTAATAGTCATAAAATTTATAATTAGTGGAATGTATTCTCTGCTGGCATTTTATTTTCCGACTGAGGAATTTTGTGTTGTAAAAAACTACTTTAAACTCGAAAGTAAACTATATGCTCTTCTTGGTTTAACGTTACGGTTTTATCAATTTGACCAAATTAAAAGCTGAAAATAACTCCAAATGTTTTTTTACCCAGTTTCAGCTCTAACTATTACTCAAAAGATATTTTTGGATTTTAAATCGCTACCACCAATTCAAAAGCTTGAAAAATTTCCCAAATTTTTCAATTCAACATTTTTCTCCTTAAGATAGTTAACTATATATTGATGGATAACAACCACATTACTTATGATGAATAGCAGTTTTTCGCATCCCCGAAAAATCCCAGATGCAGTCTGATGCAGATTTCCTGATCCTCCATCGTATCGAATAAGCTTTTTTATGGAGTCGCCCCATGATCTAAAAACACAAATAAGAATAAAGTTGTGTTGAATCAATTTTCCCTTTGAAACACATTGCTATTGCGTACAGTTAAATTGCTTAATTTACTCACAGGTTTCCTAGCTTCAGCACTGTGAGCGCTGGCCGCTGACTAGAAAGACTCTTTTTATTTTAACCGATTTGGAACAGGAGAATACATTTTGAATGATCCACATAGTCCATACGAAGACGCTTTTGCAAGGCATCACGTCAGTCGCATCTGTTTAAAACAAACGATATTTTATTTAATTTAAATTATCAACTGAATTTTGAAAAGGTAGCCAGTGTGATTGAAGGATAGCACAAGGGAAGAAGCCCTCTACAAACGAAATCAATAATGAAATGTTCATTGAAAAAACATGAAATGGAAAAAAAGAAATGGTAACAATTTTGAATTTTTGGCTGTTGGTACCCATAACCTTAGAAAATTTAATAATAAACTTTTTTTTTACCAAATTTGTGTTCCTTCACATGATCATAAAATTTATGTTTCTGTGAAGGAACACAAATTTTGGCTATATTCAATTGTCTGTTTTTTTCTTTTTAAAATTGGCACTCATGCGATTAGCGTGAGGAATTTCCCACTCACGAAATAAATTAAACACTACCAGGGTGCCACCACTTTCACTTTAAAACGCAACCTCTTTATTCTGTTATTGCTGTGCTAGTAATATTGCTTGAATCTCTTGTGCATTGTTGTCACC
>JAANSP010002975.1:0-11970 GCA_036850745.1 Homidia socia | reverse complement strand
TTATTAGTTTACACGTGGTTGTCATGGTCGCCTTTGTCACGAAGAGAATTGTGCCAACTCAACTGCAATATCCCTTTTCACCTAGCATTCTCATCCGACTCAACATTGTATAGGAGGAGAACAGCCAACAACAATGAAAGTTTTGAGATGAAATGAGAAACGGTGGTGGTGGTGGTAGCGACAGTAGAATTTCTCAGGAAGGAAATGTGTGAAAATCGGTTCTGCATACCAATTTTTCCTTTTGTGTGCAGCATCAGCAGAAGTGGTATTGGCATTTCTCTACAGAAAACATTTCCCTCTCAGTCATCAGTCAATAATACACTGATGTTTTACATAATAACTTTTCATCATCATTATTATTATTGAAGCTGTAATTTGAAGAGTAGCAGTTCATTTCTTGTGATATTCCCTGGTATAATTTATGTTCTGTAATAATGTGTCGTCATCATCATCATCCCTCGTCGAAATTTCCAACAACGGCTTCAACAAGGAAATTGCGAAAACTCTCATTTCCTCATAAAGTCATTCATAGTTTAGGCAGCTCAGCTGATGATGATGATGTGATGATGAAATACAACTTTTTAACAGCCGACAGCCGCGCGGAGCAGCAGTGCTTGCTGCTCGCAAAGGCCAAATGCAACAGTCAAGCAAATGGAAGTCATTTGCGAATGGAAGTTATGGCTACAATTTCCAATATTACACCACAAACCAACATGTTATCATGTTTTTTGTTTGTGTATCATTACCACTAGGAGCATGAGATACCATCTTTATTTTTTTGAAAAAAAAAATTGTAGAAAAGTTATGATTTTTTTTTTGTCTGGCTATATACCATTAACCACCACCATTAACTTTATTTAAGTGCCTAACCCAGTTTCAACTTTTTTTTCTTTCGGTTGCGTAACAAATTCCCAAATTGTCAGAGTACTCCGCAGAATTGAGTGTGTTGACGTCTAAAAATATATACACTACAAAGCATGTTTGGATAAGTGTAGGAAGTCATTATAAAAAGTGGTTTCCGCAACGGCGAAAAAAATGTAATCCTTTGCAAGCAAAATATTGTGAATCCCCTAAAACTTATCTGACACTTTTTTCTCCCTGCCTCCCTCTCTCCTTCCTTATTATTCCTCTTTCCTTACGCAAGCAAAGGCGCACGCACAGCACGTATTATTATTATTATATTTTTTAGCTAAGGCCAAACTCTTCTCATCCATCCACAAAATATCAGTGAGATGAATCTCACATGTTGCCAAGCAAGTAGAAGTAGAGGAGGGAGGACAACCAGCCAAGTCAAGTATAAAGTAAAGTGAACAACACAGCTTAGCAGCACCAGCAGCACATCAGCAACAAAACTATACATTATATAAATACACAGCTTTCTCCCACTCATCCCTTCTCCCCGCTCTGTCTCTCCTACTTATTCACTACAAACTATATACACCCAGACTATTTCTGTGATGGAGAATGTGTAAGTATCAAGATGGATTGCTCAGTTCAGCGGAAAAATATTTCTCGTCTTTTTCTTTTCCGTGAGGAAATGATAAACTAATCCCTTCCCAGCCAAGCCAAGTCAAGCATACATACAACGTGTACTTAGCTTAGGTATATAATATTATACTGCTGCTGTAGTTCTGTGAGAACATGGAATTATTATTATTATTGCTACCACTACCTATATAAAAGATTGAAGAATAAACTCTGTGGTCGTTTACAGTGTATCTCCTCGCAGCCTCTGGTTTTAGTCGGAAAAAGCCAAGCTAGAAAAAGAACACACAAGATGAGAGGAAAAAGGAGGCGGAAGGAAGGAAAGAAGGAAAGAAAAAAGAGAAATGAACGTAATAATAAGAAAGTACGTGTTGCCGTTATCCAGTAGTTTTACTCCCACGTAGTGTACCTATGGTGGCGCTAGACGCAACAGCATCTGGTGTTGTATGTCTTTCATTTTCTTTAAAAATACTTTCCTCTCTCTGGTAATCGATGTAATGGCTTTACAATATACATTAGTGTACATATTTATTGTACTTATCTCAACAACTTGCTTTTATAAAACTAGACAGCGTTCATGTATATTTTGAGTAGCTTTAAATTGTATTGTATTGTTATTGTATCATCAGAGTAGTGGATGAAATATACAGAGTAGAGAACATTAGCACTCCGTCTCGGTTTTGATGGAACAGACGAAAAAAAATCTCGTCAAAAGAAAAGATGCAACAGCGACATCACGAGAGATATATGACAACACTGCTACCACTACAAATAGCAAATATTGTATTATTATTTTTATAGAAACGACTCAAGTTTGTAAAAAGTAGGGCTTAGAGGCAGAGAAAAGGCTTTCTTCTGCTTTTGCCACTCTGAAAATATTTGTAAAGCCGGAAGCCTCACTCGGCTAACAAGTAAAAATCTCTTTTAATGTTTTGCCATTTTTTCGCGTTTGTTTGTCATGTACTTATGATTAAAAAACATACGACAAATAAAGTATGATAGGAGACAGTGAAAAATCCGTCTCTTTCTTCTTATCTTTAGCTGACGGGATTACTGTGGTACTTTTTTCACAGCCCCAACAACACCAACACTATTATACGTCATTATTACTGCTGACATGTAATGGTTGCGTAACACAAAGGAAAAATTAGAGCAGCAGCAGCATTGAAATGGATCATGTTTTCTGATGCCGAGTTGGAGTTGATAATAATAATAAGGAATAAGGACTATGATGATGATGATGACGCTGCTGCTGCTGCCATGCAATTCCGTCGTGCCATGTGCTTAAGAGTGGGTTTTAGTGATTGAGTGAGTAGAGCACGTAGTCGCAGCAGTAGACTGGGTGAGCTTAAAAAATAGCAGTGTTATGGAACACTACTAATCCATGCAGGCAGTACAGTATATCCAACTGACAGACTGCGAGAGACTGAGAGTGATAATGATAATAATAATGATGATGAATACGAATTCCCCGAAAATATATATAGAGTATTACTGTATCCACCATGTTAAGTGCAGTATTGGCTAGTAGAAAAAATTCAGGATATTATTACTGACGTGCTTTTATTTACAGCAGAGATTTTTTGCTTTCTCTTTTTAGAAAATCACTGGATCGCAACCAGCTAAAGCCAATATTGTTGATAATGATGGTGGGAAAAAATTTGCCAGAGTATATTGGATGATAATGTTGGTAAAATAGTATTTGTATTTATTTCTCAGTGGTAGACGGGATCAAGGAAACAGTAAAAGCCTGGTTTGGTTGCCATCATGTATCCATATTCCATTCTAATAGTGGCCAATGCCACCATCAAATATCCCGTATGTATCGATCGCGCACTTCTTACAAAAGTCATTTGTCTGATGATAACCACAAAAAAGTGGAGCGTGGAAATCCTCCTGCTGGAAGGATGGAATGGAAAAAAGAGAATGATGGCTTTGCTGTGCTGATGTTGTTGTGTGCTGCTCTGCTAGTGTGTGTGGCGTCAGGGCAGGGAGTCAGTAGGAGGGTTGTATTTAATTCCCGAATTAACGAAAACAAATGAGAAAAGAGTGTAATGAAAACAGAAATGAAATGGAATCTGGAATGTCAGATGGGCGTTGTAATGTGAAGATATATGCAGCTCAAAACGAGGTTTGCAGCAGCAACAACATGCTTTTTATGACTGTGAGCGTGTGTGCATTTTGGAATTGTATGCTACCGCTGCTTCTGCTGTGGCCACAGTTGCTATTTGCTACAAAACTTTAATACTTTCTAAAATACTCACAATTACAATCGGTCAGCTTGAAAACAACAAGGGCTATTAATTTGGATGAGAGATACACACATTTTTCGAAACAGAATTTAAGCAACTTGGCAACTACACTGTTTTCTCTATTTATTGACGTGTTGTTGCTACTGCTGTTATGTGTTTAGCCTCCAACTTCTCTTACGTTTTCTCTCTGTCTCTCTGTGCATCTTTCTGCAGAAATTTCTCCTTTTAGCGTTTCCCAGTAAATATATAACATGGCCAAGGGGGAGAAGGAAGTGAAGGAAAAGCGGAGGAAAGTAAGCTAAGCGAACAACGAACTGTGAAAGGAATTGGTGGCTGAGAGAGAGAATTATCAACGAGATTAATTCTCCAATTGTTCTTCTAGAATAATGGAAGGAGGAGAGGGAAATAACAAAAAGTGAGGGACAGCGGAAATGCCAAGGCTTAAGTATGTCGTAGTTGTAGTATATTTTCTACCTATCTATTATCTATACATTCCTCTACATAGCCATATGTTTCATCACAAAATACAACCACTACCACCATTGCCCTCTCCTCATTTTCACTATACAATATTTAACTATGCTATTATTTAAATAAATGGCAACAGCAATAGAAGCAGAGGCAGCATACAAACTCCCTGCAAAGTTGATACACTTGCTGCTGCTTTAGCCAGCACACCACTACTATAAGTGTATGGGTAAATAGTACAAATGTGCCTGGAGAGAGAAAGAGGATAAACGACAAAATAAATAAGGAAAGATTTGAACCTCTAATGTCCACACACACACACACACACAACAGCAGAAACGTCAGGAAAAGTTATGATGGTGAAAGAGACAGACGCACACACCCAAGTAGAAAAACCGTCGTCTTCTTCATTGTCGTGGTATGGCATTAACTAATGGCAGCAGTGATGGTGGTGGTGGTACTTCCAGTGGTGATTCGATATTCATTTTCGCTTTCCCTCTCTGCGTCCCTTGTATTTACAAGCAGGGCCGCCAACTGGAGTAGAAAACCCGTATTTTTTTCCCGCTCCCTTTACTATTATTATTATTATGATCATCATCATCATTACGTATTTATATACATGGAATGACGACAAGGACGACGACCACGGCATAACATCCACAGAAAAAAGACCACATGCTGGTCATGATCGTCGTTCTAGTGTTTTTGCTGCTGTTCTGCTCTGCTCTGCTTTCTCTTCTTTGTTCATTCTTTACTCTCTCGCGTTCCAATTTTTTTTTCTTGCAGAAAAAACATCATGGTTGTCACTACTGCTAATGTTCATATTGTACAACAGACGAGAAAAATGACCTAATAAGGCTACTATTTAGTGGCACAGTCGTCTCAAATAATGTGTCTTAATGCAGCTACTACTACCACCACTTTTTGGTTCAATAAATGTATCCAAGCGAAGCATACCATAAAAGTACGTACATAAATACGTACATAATATTATGTAATCGTTTATCCACACAATTTTACAAAGAAAAAAGTAGGATTTTCCCCTCATCTAAAGAAAAAAGAACCTCAAATAGCATTTCTTCCAAACGAGCTTTCTCAATAATCCCTTTTTTCACGTCTCGCCCATTTTTTTTGAATTAACTGTTGGCGAAAACTATGTAGATACGTGTTTAAAAGCCAAGTTAGACTTTTTTATTGCTCGGAGCAGTAAAAGAAAAAAATTCTACGAAATCGAAATAAAACGTCTGTCTATAGTTTTTTTGTATTTTCTGCGCAAAAACTACACGCGTTCACTTTCAACATTGTCGTTTTAACTCGACTTTCATTGCTCTTCCATTTCACTTTCAACTAGTAGGTACCACCTAAATGTTACATCTCCCCTTTTTCCCTGTAATTTCTTTTCTTTTGTGTACGCATAGGCGTATGTATTTAAAAGTAGGTATGTGTATTTGTACCCAGCTCCCTACTGACATTTTCACTTTGTTGCTGATGATTTGCTCCTTGCTTGTAACGTTAATTTTGGAAAAAATGTTCACTCATCCATGTACACATTGCGCATACTTATGTGACACGTTGTACTTTCAAGGGACAAGGAAGGATCATCATTACTGCCACCATCAAACATCACTAGTACAACAGATAGTCCTACCATCACCAATGCTGCTAGCTGCCGCTGCTGCTCAGTTCTTTTACCATTCCAGTTTTCCAACCACCATCATCCTCTTCCTCCTCCACCCTCCCCATTTCCCCCTATTTTTTCACTCTAGAGTCAGTCCAGACTCTGTAGCCAGCCAGCAAGTTTTTCATGTGAAAATCTCATAGACTAATGCACCATTATAGCAGAAGCAGCGTCTGTCTGTATGCATGTATGTATGTCTGCGCGCATCAGTGGCTAGATAACCTTTATAGAAAAAAAGGGAATGGTGGGCAAATGACGAAAAATATGAGCAAGACTCATCAGTGCACTATGCATAAAATTCACGTTTGATTTGTTTCGCTTGTAACGTTTTAAAAGTTTGTAGCAACTTGTGCAGAAGCATTATTGCCACTGCGAGAGTGGAGAGAAACACAAGAAGAAGAAGAGAAAGAAAAAGCACACATTTACCATCATCATCATGACATCTTTTGTAACTTGACTGGGATGATGTTGCTCAGCTTTTCTACAGTAGCAGCAAAGTGAATCTACTTCATGAGAGGGAAAAAAGAAGGAAAAAAGTTGGTTGTCGTTTTTTGGTGGTGCGTACATTCCATGAGAGAATTGGAAACGACAGATAGACAAGAAAAGTAATCTGCTATCTTTCTCTTCTCTGCTATGGTGATGGTGGTTCTTGCACAACCACATTCACTTGATTCATACCGTATAATGTGTAGTTTGACATTATTTTATCAGACTTTTTTAGTCGTCGTCTTCGTCGTGAGAAAAAAGCAACTAGAAAAAAAGTAGCGGCAGAGCAGAGACATTACGTATGAATGGATAAGAATAATATGCTGCTGATAATATAACTGAAATACTACACCTAGTCATAATGTGTATATATGTATGTATATATAAATTCAGAAGGGGTTTAAATAGGTACAAGATATTATAAAGCAATGATGACGATGATGATGATGATACACATTATTGTATGTGCATATTATGGTAGTGAAACAGCTGGTTGAAACTACTTCCACCGGATGACATCAAGCGGAAATGGAAGTGGTAACCAATGCTCGAAAGACTAAATAAAAGTCATTTATAAGGATACATACAATTTCATCATCATCAGCATGTAATGTATGATGCTAGCATTGTACATTTTCCACTATAATTTTCAAATATCAAAAAAGCCACACGCCCGGTAAATTCATGGATATTATGTATGATAGCTCCTCTTCTTGTTTCTCTGTTGTGGTGATGCTAGCATGCTATTAGCCAAGGAAGTGAGTAAGAAAACAGCAGCAGCAGCAGAGGCTGGCAAAATGGAAGAAGCAGAGAAGCGGAAGAGAGCGAAAAAAAGATGCGTGCATAATGTTACCATACCACCGGAGAAAATGTGTCTGTCTACTTGACTGGAGCTCACTCACTTACTACTACTCCTGCTACTTTCTGTTGTTATCTTGTACTTTATACCATGCTATTATTATTTTTATTTATTATGGCATCATGTCAAAATGTGTGTAGTTTCATTTATATCATCCCTTTTTTAAACCAACCAACAAAACGAAACATACATAAAAATGGAAGTAGACATTGCTGCTTCTGTGTTTAGCTGAATCTTTTTCACATGTGGAAAGTCAGGTGGAAAAAATGAGAAAGGATGTGTACATATTTAAATATTATATTGTTGTAGTTGCAGTAGTAGTAAAAAAATATGGTTGAAAATTGCCAAGAAAAAAATGTACAAAGTTGGTAGAGTGATGATGATGCTCAATATTGTGAAGAAAAGAGACACAAAAATGATGAGCAGAGTTGGAGGAGATGATGTACCTACATGCTTATTTATTGACTGGATGGAAAACGTGTGCTATACTATAATCTTCATTATCACCTTCATCCATAACCACAACCACAGTGTTGCAGTTATCTCTTGTTTTCAGTTAGCCGATAAAAGATTGTCGTTGGCAGGCACACTCTATACATGTTCGATAAGCACATTAGGTACATACAGATGTAGAATATTGTTAAAATGCTCATGAGTCATTTACTTGACTGGTAAGAAAGCGAAAAAAGCAATGTGTGTGTGCAAGCATTCCTCTTGTTACGTTTTGTACTAAAGAATGCAATGTTAAGAAATAATGATATTCCTTATTCTGTACGGAAAAATGTACCCTGTTTCTTGTTCATCTCGAGAGATTTAAAATACCTGATTCAATCACATCTCTCGTCTTAGTACTACTACTATTATTATTACTGTTATTACTATTATTTATGAATTCAGAAGCGCACATCAACATCATCAAGCAAGGCACACGTACGTCTGCAAGTATTGCACGAGTTGGATTCTGCTTGTGCTTCTTCCAGATTATTTTTTTTCTGTCTCTGTCAATTTTCTTTGGCGTTTTGTTTCTGTACAGAAATAAAATGTCAAAGTTGCGAAATGTCAACAGAAAGGGAAACGAGAAAAAGTGTGTGTGGTGGAGCAATAACATACACAGACTACATACTTATCTGTCTCCATCTCTCTCTCTCTCTCTCTCAAGCTCACTGGTATTTTTACTTGGCTGGTGGTGGTGGTATTACAACAAGCATACAAACAGGCAAAAGAGGAAAATGACGAATGGAATTGCAAATTTTGAAATAACCTTTTTGCTCTTTTGACTGAACGTGCATGTGTGTTTACTTAAAAGAAATTTACATATTTCTCTGCTCCTCATCATGACCATCATGAATAGAGCAACAGTGGAAATACATGCTTAGAGCAGCACAAGAGCAACTAAGTACTTAGCTATGTAAATAGAAAAGCCTATTTAAAATGTTCACATTTCACCCTTTCATTTCAACCTTGCACACTGCTGGTCAAAGAGCAAACCCTTTTCCTCATCGTCTTTCTTCATTCTCTTACATATTTTTCTATCTTTTTAAATAACAGAGAGCAAGCAACGAGCAAGAAAAGCAGCTACACACAAAATACCAGATATTTAAGCAGTGGTAGCAAAAATGAGAAGAGGAAAAGGAAAAAAAGACTTTCTCTCTATGCAATCCCATATCTCTACACGTACTTATATAAAATATACACCCATTTTTTCCTTTTCCTGTAAATAAATGAACATTTTGTATTCAACACAAATAAATGACGCAAGAAGTTGGGGCAAATACACTAAAGAGAATGAACAAAAAGTTGTAACTTTTACTAGTGCTACTATACTAGTTGGTATAGTATCTCTAATTTTTTTATGTACGTATACTCCTCGTTCCTATTTTCATATCCACTTATTCTTCTAAATTCCTACTACTATCTTTATACGTTCAATATTCTTACGCAATACAACAACCCACCAAAAACGAGGAAATGGATGAGCAAGACAAGTTAAACAAGAGAAAGTGGAAGAAGAGTTTCTATTTTTTCACTTGCTCCTCTTTTCTTCTTAGTCTCTTGCTGGCGCTCTTAAATTAAAATTATTACGTTCGAATTTCAATTGAGCTGTTCTCTTTCTCTCCTCCTTTCTCTTCTAATCCTGTCTGTCTTTCTGTCTTGTCTCAATTTTATTACTATTCAAGGCACAGTACTGCTGCTGCTGCTGCTACTTCTACTACTCCATCCACCACCACAACAACTTGCTGTTTCTCTCTCTCTCTCTCTCTTTCCCGGACTTGTGTAATATGCAAAGTAATTGTATGTGCAAACATGTATTGCACACAGGGAGCAACAGCAACAAGAAAGAGATATATTTACAAGAAAATAAATACATTCTTAAACATGTACACTTATTTTGTAACGACGAACAACAAGAGGCAGCAGCAACACAGCAGGACATTGAGCATAATCATGCCCTCTTCTCTCGCATACATTATCGTTCTTCTCCTCCTCCATCTCATCATCATCGTCTTCTTTTTCAACAACAACGTGTCTGTGTGTTCTTACTTGTGTGCTGCTGCTGTTTCTCTCGAGCAACAACGAAATGCCCTTTTCCAAGAAAGCAACAAACCAAGTCAAGTCAGTCTCTTCATGAACAAAGTAAGTAAGTTAAAATAAGAACGTATAAGCTTGTGTAATACTTTTAAAAACTCTTTTATACAACCAGACCCACATAATAATATATAGAATATGTCGAAGACTAGCAAATTCTTCTTTTTTCCTCGTTTGCTTGTATAAAATTATACATGAACGTATATTGTCTAGCATCCATAATAATAGTAGCACTGTAAACAAGTCCAATCTTTTGTTCATCGTCGTGGTTTTCAACTGTCTGCTTCCATCTTTCTCCACGTCCTTTACCCTTAACATCACCCTCATCATCATGGTCGTCAGCATTGTTTTCCACTGAGAAAGATGGAGAAAGCGAAAACTATGACACGTATTTGACTTTGCTACTTCTCAAGCCATGTTACCGTCATCATCATCATCGCCCTGCCTGCTAACTTGACTGTTGTTTCCACAACATGCAGATTCCTTATTTCGCAAAAAAATCTATTGCATTATTAATATCACCAAAGGCGTTTGCTTGCTACTGTTCCTGTTGTTGATAATTTTTGCTATGGGATGCTATTATTCGTGTTGATACAAAAAATTAAAGATTTCCAGTGAAAAGAGGGAAATTTAAAACATCATCATTCATGGCAACACTCCTCCATCATTTTGTTGGCGTCCACCAATAAATTCTACATCATTTAACTTGAAATGCAAAACGTTAATTTTATTTTTTTCTTTAATTTCAGCAACTTGTGGTGATTTCCAGTTTGGCGCACATTTTTATTCATTTAACTGAAAGGGTGACTGTGCCATTTAAAAAAAAACAAAAAGTTGTCGCGTCATGTTTCTCCCTCAATTACGTCATTTTCCACTTAACTAAATGTGAATTTATTTGTGTCTTGAGATCCTATTTCTACTATCACTGCTTGTTTTTTTCTACGTACTTGTTAAACGAAAAAAGATGAACACAAAACAGCGTTTTATCCCATCTTCTTTCCATCTCAACTCCACTTGTTAGTATTATTCCTTTCTTATACTCTAACCATCTTGTATTTTTTACTCTTGTCCTCCTTCTCCTCACTCCATGAACAAATCAAAAATATCCAACTCTGACAGGGCGAATTGAGTAAAGTTATTTTATCTAGAAAACATCACGACAGCAATTCTCAGGAAAAGTTAATACGCCAAGAATAATAGCAGCAACAGCACAACACCACCAGCAACAGCAGGGAACATGAAAAAAATAAGACTGTTGGGCTCTTTTTCATCTTTTCCTTTCCCCATCATCTTCGTCGAAACTTTTACATGCCTACATTTTATTTTTTGCTGCGTACTTTTTCCTTCTTTCTCAACTAAAACGGCATTGTGCGCCTCGTTAAAAAAAGACCCCAGCTTCTACTTGTTCTTCTTGTTCATCTCCTTTCACCAAAAGAAATAACTGGTGTGCAGCTGCTGCATAGTAGCCCACTACTTGTTTTTTTTGGTTGGTTGTAGTGGTGATGTTACTGTACATCATTTAATGAGAAATAAAATTTGGCTTCCGAAACTTGTTAAATGCGCGTTAGTCTCTCGCTGTTTGGGTGATGTGATGATGCAGTAGTATTACATGAGTGTACGCTCTTGCTGTTCCGAGAAGAGCAAGGAAGGAGGACGGGTACTATCCGAAAAACTTTCCTTTTACATTAAGTATATCCATTTATAGGGGATTGCAAGCATTATAATTTTTTACACCTCTGCAGCAACTATGATGCTTGATTATAGTAAATTCATAATATTTATAGTGGCATGTCTTGAAGAAAAGCAGCGTACGCGTTGCATTCCTAATAATTATATTGCATGGATCACCATCAGCACCGCCCATCACTATACGCCTTGCTTGACTACTGCCGTCATCACCATGGAAATTATTATCTTTCTTGTTGACTATCACATGATTTTATACTTGTTTTAATAATAATATTAATAGAAACAATAATAAGATGCGCATATATAATAACAGCAATATAATTTGGAGAGAAACTTTAAATGTTTCAAGGGATATAATTTTTTTGATGATGATGAATTCAGGATGGATAATGGCAGACAGGCATACACCAAGACAACGCATCATCACCATCGTCATCCTTCACAAAAGCGGTAGCACATGGCCCACT
>JAANSP010002974.1:0-11971 GCA_036850745.1 Homidia socia | reverse complement strand
TGAAGGATTGACACACCGATACCAATTCGTGTCACTACGACAGCGAGCGACTACGCCAGCCAGCGACTTACAACAGGAATATTGGACGGTCTCCAGAATATAGGTATTTTCGTCAGCAGCTGTTTCACTCCAGCTGATCCAGTTAGTGGTACTATTATGAGTGCGGGCAACAAGATGTGTACTATGGTTACTGCGTTGCTCTCTCTTGTAGTTCGCTTTTTCTTCTCTTCTTCATGCTTGTTTCTTGCTTGCTCCATCTCATCCTCGTTCTCACTCCTCACATTTATTCATATCCCTCCCTTACGCTGATGCATGGCAAGGTGGGAAACCACGGGCTGTTTACAAGCAGCATCCTCTCCTGCAGGATTTTTTTTAATATGCAGCATGTCACGTTGGTTCTCGTGCTTGCTTTTGATCATAGCCGATCAAGATATCTGCTCGTTGCTCGTGAAAGGATATATATATATAGCTGTAAATTGTTTGCTGGCTATGAGATTCCTTGCCAGGAGTATTTCAATGTGCTTGGAGTGATTGTGGAGAGTTGTGTTCTCTGCAATGCGAATGGCACTAGTATTGTCAACATATGTTGGTGTGGGGGCTTCTTGAGGAAATCTCAGCTCAGCAAGAAACGCTCTTAAATACACAGCTTCTTTACAAGCTTCTGAAAGCGCAATGAATTTTGCTTCAGCTGATGATTGAGCAACAATGGGTTGGCGCTTACAGTCGGGGTGTTACCCAAATAGAAAACAAAACCGGACACTGATTTTCTTGTGATCTCATCAATTCCGTGGTCTACGTCAGAATAACCAGGCAAAGTCAGGTTGTTGTCGTTTGCGTCTACAAGCAGGCCAAATGTTTGGGTTCCTTTCATGTACCTAAGTACGCTTTTCACTAATGACCAATGTCGATGGTCATGAGCTTGGCAGAACTTAGCAAGCTTCCCGATTGTGAATGAAATATCTGGTCTGCACGTGCGACTGATATAAAGTAGTGATCCAATAGCTTGTTTGTATGGTATGGTTGAGTCAGTCATATTTTCTGTCAGAAGGGGAGCATTACTAACCCCTATTTGCTTTGCAAACTGCTTATCCATTTCATGAAAATCCAGGAAAGGAGAAACATCAACCTCTGCCTCCTGGAGAGCCTTGCACTGCAGCTCCTGTGTCTTGTTTTTCAGTAGGGTCAGCGTACTCTACAGCATATACTTCAGCGTCTTCATATTCGCTTTCCAATTCATCGTCGAGAATTCAAAAACCCTGCCTCTTTCTCCAGGAATGTTACTGTTGGGGTTAAATTCAATATCCATAAGTAGTGTGTACGCAGAGCTGACATCATCTTGGGGAGGAGTGGTGGCTGCTTCTTCTCCTGCACCATCAGCATAGTAAGCTCTGCGTTGCTGTCCTGCTTGTCTGTTGTTGCTTCGACTGCCTCCTCCGTATCTGCAACCACCTCCACCACCACGGTTTTGTCTTTCATTGCCCCTGCCGTTTCTCTGACTTCCATCTCGGGGGCCATTGTCACGCTCTGGCTCAGGGCAGTTCCGGGCCAAATGGTCAGGTGAGTCACAGTTGTAGCATAATTTACGTCGGTACGTTTGTGTTCCATCCGTTGTGGAGTTGTTTGCATTGCGTCGCTCACCACCACCACCACGTCCTCCTCGGTTACCTCGTCCACCTCGTCCTCCTCTTTTCTGTTGCTGACGACCGCGTCCAGCGTAGAAGGCACTAGCAGGGGTATACTCAGATCCTCCCGCGTATGTAGCTTGGCGTAACTCGAGGTTCTTTAAGCGTGTTTGCAATCTTGGCCTTGGTTTTCTTGCATGCTGTCCCAGCTGTTGATAAAAGACTAATTCTGCTCCAGTGGAAGGACTGATAGCATTTTGTCGATAAAATCTGAGTCAGAGATTTTATCCTTGAGGGATGTCAGTTGACTGACAATCCCTTGTAAGCGAATGAAGCCAGCATTCGGAGTCGCATTGGGACGTGAGAGAGTAGGTACTCTTTAGGTGCTCAAATATTTCCTTGGAAGTGCCCATTTCAGATATAGTAAGCATGTCATCCGTTGACAGCATACGTATAATTTCAGCAATGGTCTTGGCGTCTTTGGCGTCCTAATCGTCTTGCGTTTCACCAGCAGCGTTTGTAAGAGTCCACACACCTTTACCCTTTAGATGGGGAAGTTAATACTTCCTTCCAGTGTATCTGCTGGGTTATAAGCAATCGCAAAACTTTCACTTTTTTAGGAGAAACTTATTTACTTGCCCCAAACAAAAAAATCGCTAAAATCCAACGTTGCTTTGCCTTCTTTCAGTCCGCACTGTGCGTTATAGCGGCAGTCGACTCGGAAAGTATCCACAAAGATCAGCAACCTAATTTGGGGTGGTACGTAAGTTCAGTAATTTACTGCTCGTAGTTCACAGAAAAATTGACTGTTTTTGTACAAGCACAATCAGAAACCACGGACTCTCTTCACGGAAAAACAAAAAAAATCTCATTTTTCCCCAGTCTTTCTCAAAAAAATCGTCTTTTACGTTGTAATTATTACTCGTTACTTTTCAAAAAGACTTCAAAGATCGATAGCCGATGCTACCATGTCATGAGGTAAACTTAATAAGTAATATTTCATTACTTTTATAAAAGAGAATTCATCATCATCATCATCATTTAGAAAAATGCAGATTGTATATGAATGTATTAATGTAATCTATTTACGGAAGAAGGTTGACATACAGTTAAATAAATGTATTCTATTATGTCCACTTGTGCGGCACATTCAGAAGGAATGTGCCGTTCATCAAAACAATAAAGTGTTATAAAACATGTGCACGGACAGAATGTCCGTGAAGGAAACGAAAACAATATTTAGACCACGTAGGGTCTTTTTACGGATTAAGAAATAATATCTAACCTAAAAAAAATTGTTACAAAATATAAAAAAAAATCCAAACAATTTACAAATGGCTTATTGCAAAATCCATAGGTAAGCTCTCTCTCCCAAAATAAAACATTAGTTTCTCCTAATTTCTAAGCAAATTAAACCAAACTCCATCAGAAAACTACAAGACACCAACAAAGTGTCGAATTCTTACTGTCAAAATAAAAGAATGAAACCAGTTATTATCTCGGAAACTTTTTAAAGAGAAGCAAACTCAGATTGTGCATGTATCCACTTACTGCTTTCATTGTAAATTGGATCAACTCAAAATATCCGTTCATTCGGAGACTGCGTGAATCTTACCGGATATTTTGTTCCAATGAGAACAATGTACGCATCTTTTTGACTTCGTCCATTTTCAGCGGATCTGAGTGCAGCACGAAGGCCAGGATGGTTTGAAAAAGTGCAATTGGTGGTCATCAAGCCATGTAATTCGTCAATACTAGTGGAAAGATCGATCCTGTGAGCTAAATTGAAAATAAGATTTACTGCGTTTTTTGGAGGTTGAACAATAAGGCATGCCACGATTTCTTCACAGGACTTACACAATCTGTTTACGGAAGGGCGGGGTACGAACTGAGTATCATCACATGAAACAGTGTAGGATGCACCAGTTCCACGAAATCCCTACAAAGAATGGAAAGGTAAATCATTGGTCAAACACACTAAATGTCTAAGTGTGATATGCGGTCCTTGAGCACAGTGGTACCTGGTGCACTGAACTTGTGATGACAGTTGCTTGTCCTTTGTAGTCATCTTCAGTATAAATTGTGAGATTGCAGCCTCTCCTGAGGATAAATGCGGTCACTGTATTTCTTACTTGGCTGGAGAAATTTCGTGAAAAACCAAGACTCATGTATTCTGAGTCGCATGTGCCACATGTAAATCATTGGTCAAGCACACTGAATGTCTAAGTGTGATATGCGGTCATTGTGCACTGTGTGCATTGTGGTACTGGTACCTGGTACACTGAACTTTTGATGACAGTTGCTTGTCCTTTGTAGTCATCTTCAGTATAAATTGTGAGATTGCAGCCTCTCCTGAGGACAAATGCGGTCACTGTATTCCTTACTTCGCTGGGGAAATTTCGTGAAAAACCAAGACTCATGTATTATGAGTCGCATGTGTCACAACCTTCTTTTAGATATGCCCTGCCATACTCATCCTTTCCAATGTGGATATCGCAACGGCATTCCTGCAAAGCACATTTTTTTTATTACGACAGCGTCAACACATTTTGTCGTAAAGCACATTTATAGATGCGCTGTAATAGAACCAACTAAAGCTAGAGTTTTTTCTTCTTCAGTAAATAACAAGTAGCGTTCCATTCGACGGTTTGGCTGAGTGGTAACATTATGAATTAAAATGTAACCAATTAGCCGTTAGCGACTGTTTTAAATCCTAGATATTAACTAGTTCAAGTTTTTTAATTTGCGTGGAAGGTCTTGTATTTACAAAACACCTTGTATAATTAAATTAATCAGTTTTCACATTTACACTGCTGTTGTTGCACAACTTGTCGTGATTATTCGGAGCATTTAAATATACACAATTGAGCAATGATTTCACAACTTAACGATAAAACTTGCAGCTTAACTTACTCTGTGACAGGTGCAGTTTGCGGAGCGCACTCCAGATATGACTCCACACATATTTGGAACGTCCGACGTAAGCAAATGACAGTTTCCTAGGAAATACGAATCACTACAAACAGCCATTATACAACCACTTTCTACCTTTACGGAACCCGTGTTCTTCCACCAAGCAAGAGATGCGCGATATTCCCATTTCAAATAAGCAGACTGGTCAAAGTCTTGCATCAGAAATGAGTTCCCTTCAAAATTTGGTTCAGAGAACAGAGCTGCACATGGTCTTTCGGGGATTAAGTCTCCAAGACTATCATGACCATAACTAATCACGACTTGCACCAAACGTGCAAGTAGCAAGAGGTAATTAAAGTCGAGGGACATATAGAAAAACGTTGTTCACCTTAGATGTGAGTGAGATGCGCGATAGTCCCATTTCAAATTAGCAGACTGGTCAAAGTGTTGCATCAGAAATGAGTTCCCTTCAAAATTTGGTTCAGAGAACAGAGATGCACATGGTCTTTCGGGGATTAAGTCTCCACGACTATCATGACCATAACTAATCACGACTTGCACCAAACATGCAAGTAGCAAGAGGTAATTAAAGTCGAAGGACATGTTTATATATTATTTTCCCAACAAACTTTTTACTTGCCGCATAGAGCGTCTTCTATGGCAATGTAACCAGTAAGACGGACAGCAAAGTGACTTTTATTGCTTGTGAATAAATGCAAAATACTGGGTGAGAATGAAGCAGATGAAAAAAGCAAGCCCAAATATCTTCGTTTTTATATTCAATCAATTTATCCTTTAATATTTTGTATACGCAACAAACTAACAATTAATTTTTAATTAATTTATGACTTTCCTTGTCAGTCATCGCAGAGCTTATTCTAAATGCGTAGATGATATCAAAGAAGAGTTGTTTTTTACAATAATATGCATCTTGTTTTATAAACTTTATCATGTTTTCTTTGTGGAAAATGCTTTTTCCTAAATCGTTTAATTTCTATGAATAGACCAGCAGTTTTCCTTATGTTTAAGATACTCTTCATTCAGCGTTCATTCCAAAATTTTCCATGCCCACAAAGTAGTCATTTGCTTTCAGGTTTCAAAATAATATTCAAAATGTGGTGTCAGTTGGGGTCAAGTTCATTATAAGCGCAGGCAGCACAGCAGAGCAAGAAATTTGTACAAGAAATTGAAGGTCAAACATAATTTCATGTACTAAAAGCAGATTTTGGTGAATGTGTGTCGGCAAAAATCTGAATAGGTAAACCAAATAAATATTTGAGAGAGATAACATGATTTCTCGCATTATGAATTCTTTCTTTCTCAAAATAAAGTATTTTTGATTTTGGTGACAAAATAAATTACGTGGTAGATTGAGTATTTATTAATGGTTCATTGATATTTGAAGACAACTAGCAAACTTCACTGCTTCCTACAAGCAAGGACCGCATTGTAATTTATTTAAATTTGTTGTATGAGCCACTTACGTCAATAAGTGCTAACAATTACACGAAAAAACAACTCAGTAGACAGTAGAGTACAGTTTTATAATTATTATTGAGTTTTTCCTCATTCCATTCATTTTAAGCAATCAAATGCAAAAAGGTCATACCTTTTATTTCACCAATGACTAAGTAGGCATGAGCAAAAGCCGAACTGGAGAGATGTTCAAACTAACTTTACGAAACCAGCAACGCGAAAATTGAAAACGATGCAGGTCATACGTTTGCCAGCTTTTATTTGTGGCTTCTTTGACATGGTGTTTGTCCGAGAAATTTTTTTCTGCATCGACTAAAGGTTAAAAGTTAACAGATAAAAACATTACATGAAAAAATACAGCGAAATTGGTTTTGCCGTACAAAGTAAATCACATGAACTGAATTTTTTTAAATAAAATAAATTCACATTATCTTGGCAGTAAAAATATTTTTGTGTATCTGTAATAATTAATTATTCACATTTATTTAATTCACACTGGCTTTATCAATATATAGTTGCAAAAAAAATTTAAACATTGACGTTGCTAACCTGACTGAATTGAATACACAAATATGTACAGTTTTTACCTAGTCATTTTTCTGCTTGATTGGCTATTTTATGAAAAACAATTTTAAATTCTGTAGCCATTTCAATTTTATTGCCTAAAGACAAGCTGGGTATGAAAATGTTACGATGCATAACCATGTTTAACGTATTGTGGTTGTGGTTTCAAGAATTTCGGCCTTACGGCATCAATTTATCGATGGCTGCACAATTTTCTAAAACAAGTAGAACGCCGAGAACAAATCCATGTTCACAAAGAAACAAGGATTGTTTACAAAATTTAAAACATGAAAATAAAACCATTAAAGTGATGATTTCTACATACATGCCCATCCTATTAACATAGCAGGGAAAAGCAATTTTGCAAAAAAATATTTTATGTTTTTGTATCCAATATTAGAATGCGCGATCCCAGGTAAAATAAATTTTGCTGGTTGGGCTTGTCCTTAAACGAATACATGCATTATTAAAAATGATAACTACTCGAAATCCTGTTTTTATTCTTTACATGACAGGTTCAGCATTGAAATACGCGTTTAGAATTAAATGCTTTAGACATTAAAACCTTCTTTTTTGAATGTCCTTTTTACTTAGATACAACTTTCCTCCACGAAAACTGCAGTCTCGGCTAAATATCGAGGGTTAGGTCGGGCAAGCCTATGTATATTTCTGAAGAGTGCATTAAGATATTAGAAAAATGATACATAAACATTTGAAATTGCTCGCGGCAATTTGTAATTTAGTAGCCAAACTTGACAGCATTCCTATCTCCTGGAATGAGACTACTCAACAAACCAAATTCATCCCAGAGCTTTGTAAACCCAGAGGAAGGCAAGCAAAGAAAACGTGGCTGCATAGAACACTAGTAGTGTCCATTGTACTTCAGGGAATTTATTTTCAAAACAAATATGGACAGAACTTTCAACAAACCCAGAAACTGCTTTATTTTGTCGGTTTAGGAAGTATTTTCAATTTACATTTGGTAGTTAAACCTTGCCAAACCAATGCAGCCAACATAAGTCTGTACATTAATGAAATTATCAATTTTAAAAAAGCGTTTCCAAAAAATTGTGAATTCGCTGCCCGAAACGATAGTCTTCTGGTTTTTGTTGATGTACTGCTTGGATACACGATTGCCCTGGCGATTCCAGTTTTTCCTGCAATATTTCTCTTCGGTATTTACTGGACACGTTCATGCAGCCCGATGATTGGTGTTTATTGGCTAATACCAGAATGCTGGAGTGAAATAGACAATGGAGATAATGTGTTTTTGTTGCTATTACGAATAGTTTTCTTTGTACCAAAAATGACTGTATTTCTATTCAACTATTGGATTTGGATTTTTTGTTTTAGTTCAGGCCTGTACAACGGAGTAATATTGATGGTCTTGTGTACTACAACAGTTCTGGGATATTTGAGCATGTAAGCTCATCTCTTTAAAAAAAACTTGTAACGAATTGCATGTACCTTTATAGATTTTGTGCGTTTTAGGTACATGGAGTTGGGTCTGTGTGGGAATTTGTCTGCTTTCAAATTAGCCAGTCGCTATCGAGCCATTCAAATTCTTGTCATTCTCATGAACGAAATTCAGCAGCGAACTCTTCTTACGACAACCATTGTTGGAAGCATAATCATGCACTCCCTCACTCTTTCGGCTGTAATCCGAATGCCTTTTAATTTTGAGTACCTTGTCCCCATAATGTTGCTTTCATTCATTGTAGTAATAGTGGTAGTTATGCAGATAGTGCTAGTTGAAACTATGGGCCTGGTACACGCGAAATCAAAGCAGGTTTTTGAAACGTTAACGAAATACACTTCAACCAAGACTGGATTGGATTCTCGAGAAAAAAGAAAATTTTACAGAAGCTGTGCTCCACTGAAAGTTCGATTTGGCTCGATTAATTTTGTAGATTCATTGACGGCATTTAACTCTATAAATTTTGCAAATGGCTGCACCCTAAACATTTACAACACTGGCAACCAAATAATTGTGTTATTCATTCAAACAAATAAAGTGGACGAAGTTCCTTTAAAATTAAAATTTGGGTTCTTTGTTTGTTGATTTCTATGTAATGTGTACTTGGGTACATATTTGTAAATAATTTGATTCCAATTTTATTCTTTTATATGTCAAGGAACGTAAATAGAAGTTCAAAAATGATTTAAGATCAAATAAGATTTAGGATCAAAATAAGAATCCAGAAAATCGTTGCAAAACTAGTATATATAAGTTGAAGTAAAAACAAGCAAGCAACCTGCAATGTAACCACGTGCGAGTGATTAAACCAAAGCATATTGTTTTGTCGATATGAAATTTTACAAAAACTACGAATAGTACATTTATTTATCTTGTTTTGATGCAGAGTATTTTTGTTGCAAAATTTTAACTGTTCTCTTACCTGCTACTGAACCGTTTAAATTTTCACAACAGCTTCTCATCCAAAATTCATGTAACAACTTTTCCAGTAATTAAATTTTGTGACCGCTAGTGCTTACATATGCATGCATGCTCAAAATATTTTATTTAATTGTTTTTAATGGTGATTTAAAATCGCTGTATTTAAAAACCAATTAAACAAGTAATTCAGTAGTGAATGCTCTGAAAACTTTTCATGGGTTACAATACCAGTTTTCATTTTGAATTCAAAGCATAGTATTTAAATGCAAACAAATGCACTGGTCAAAACCTTTAGCTGAACATAATCAGTTAAGGACCATCATGAAATGCAAAACTGTTTATTAACAAAAAAAGAAATACAAAGTAACTGTATATTTTAAATGTTTATTATGCTGAAATTGACAATAAGTTGATAATTATAAGTCTAAGATATACACATACACTTAAATGTTCATAGAGTAGTTCAAATCTAATTACTTAATCAAGTGCAGCGAGGCATTTGGCACACAACTGATAAAAGTCGACATATAAAATACCAAAAGAGAAAAAAAACAACACGGAAATAAGCAAACATGTTTTCCTATTGTGCTCATGTCACCACTGTAAAAGTGGAGGAATCACGCCTGAAATCTGAATACTGATAGTGGTTTTCAGCACGTTCTGATGATCTTTGGCCTTATCAGACACTTATCAGCCATAGATAAGCATGTGATTTCAAAACTGTTATCAAAATCCTAATAAGCGGGCTCAATTACATTGGTGTAGTAATTTTCAGCACGTTCTGGTGACTTTTGGTCTTATCAGGCACTTATCAGCCATTGATAAGTATGTGATTTCAAAACGGTTATCAAAATCGTAATGAGCGTGCTCAATTACATGGATTTAGTAATTTTCAGCACAAACACCAAACCAAATTCCATCCTAAAGTCCAAAGTGAAAAAGTGGGCGAAGAACAGACAGATCCACAACTCATTTTGTAATGCAGATGGATGAGTGAAAAAAGTGAACGATGACTGAGGACAAATACACCACTTAAAATATGTAGTAGATGATAAACTCGCATTGCATGCGCACACACATTCATGTATTTTTCAAAACGCTGCCATTTCTACAAAACTCCATACCATACAAAGATAGTAGAGGTCATTCTGGAAACTTTTACCATCAACATCAATATGCAGTTTTTTAAAATTTACGTTGATAATATACAGTAAAAAATGCTTAAATTATTATTACTGTTATGCCGATAATTCGTTTTGAAATATATGTGCATGCTTTGTTGAATTATGTGATCAAGGCAAAAAGATTTTGAAGGTTTAAAAATTTATTTTATTAAATAAATCTCCATTTTATTTCATTTCAGACATATTTGTACTCAATATCATGTATAAAATATTTTATTTATACCAAAACGTATCTTAAGAATTAACACGTTATATTTAATAATTATTCAAACAATTGCAATTCTTTACTCAAATATTTAAGTAGCACCGGTAAAAGTTACATAAATGACTTATTATGTATCACATTACATTTTACTTCACTTTTGAACCAACTTACAATATTTCTTCTTCTACAAGTCCTCGTCCAATTCCTGTTGCAACCTATGCGCAGCCATTTGATCCTCCCTGCGCCTTTTTTCAACCTTTTTTTCTTCAGACCTCTTCTTCTTCTTTTTCTCTTCCTTCCTTTGAGCTTCCCTCGCTGCTTTCGCCCTTCTACGCTCCTTTTGCCGCTTTTCTTCCTCTAGTTGCTTTTCCATTTTCTCCTTACTGATTCTTGCGTCCTCCTTCCGTTTTTCGTCATCTTTCGTTTTTTCGTTCTACTGCCTTCTTTCTCGTTCCTGCTTCTTTTTCAACAACCGCTCCTTTTCTTCCTTCCTTAACCGTTCTTCACGAATCTCTTTCTTAGTGGGCTGGATAACACCATTTGTGCTGGAGCCGGACGCTACTTTTCCTACCGAACGTTTTCTGGAAGACTCGTGGCTCGAAACGGTTAGCTATGACGCCTCCTTTGACGACTTCCTGCTCTTCTCCTGATGCACCTCAACCCCTGGAACCTCCGGAAATACCGAGTCCACTACTTCAGTAACGTCTGTTCTCGGACGCTTGTGGGCACCTAGAAATTTCAGAGTTAAACGTGACCTATTAACCTATTAACCTATTACTATGCATCCTCATGCTAAACAGAACAGGCTAAATATTAAAAATATAAAAACGTACGATTATCAAGTTCAACGTCATCTTCTTCTTCATCGCTTGAGGCCACTCTTCGTGGCGTTAATGGCAAAGTGTCATCCAAGTCATCTTCATTTTCATCACTTTGGTCCTTTCTTCCCGGCTCGACTCTACTAGTTTCTGCTGGACCCATATTTACATCTTCGGCTTCGCTATCATTGCCATCGCTGTCATCCGATCCTGACTTGGACCGAGAGTTTGAAGGCTCACGAGAACGGCAGTTGTTGTTTGGCTCAGGAGAACTGGAGTTGGGAGACTCACAAGAACGGGTGTTTTTTTGGCTCAGGAGAACTGGAGTTGGAAGAATCACGAGACCGTGAGTTGGAAGGGTGACGAGATCCAGAAATATTGGATTGAGATGCAGACCTGTTGCGGGTTTTGCATCTACTGCGAGATGATCTAGACGATGCAAGTCCATTTTCTGGTCCGTCACTTTCGCTGTCCGATTCCGGTTCGAAAGAAGAAGACGATGATGACGTAGAAGCATCTTCGGCTGCTGGCTCTCCACGTTTCTTTGCGACAATACCTGTAAAAATTGAAGACAAATTAAACATTGAAATTGTAATTAAACATTGAAATTCAAGATAAGTGAGAAAATTAAACCTTTAAATTTACACAGCAAAATTTAACTTACCATCAGCAAGTTTTGTAAACTTGGCTTTCCAGGCATCGCTTTCACCTAACTCGCTAGTTTCAATCCTCTTTCGCATAATTTTAAAGAGCTTAGTAGCCATCATCGTCTCCTCTTCCGACTTTCTAAC
>JAANSP010002973.1:0-11972 GCA_036850745.1 Homidia socia | reverse complement strand
ACTTGTTCTGTTCAATTATTTTGTATTTAACTCAAATCTTCAGCGATTGTTTAAAAATGTGCATGCAGTTAACTAGATTAAAAGGCCTAACTGTTTTTCAAGGATAGTTATTACCAGAAAGTTCACACGTTATTCGAAATCAGTTTTCATCCCTTTCATGTGTAGTTTCTACTGTGGCCAGAGTAAATTCAATTAGTCTGATTACGGTAACATTAAAAAAGTTGGCTATAATCTGTCTAGTTTGTTATAATGAAAATGGAAATGTTATGATGAAGCAATGCTTTACGTCAAAATCCATGAGAAATTTTTCTGTCTGCGATGATGCATCGCATATACGCTACATTCAAATAGGTAGGAAGCATAAAATATTAAATCGTCATCATGTGGGAATATTGAAGCACAAATACAGGACGTGATTCTGCAGTCTACTTCTTGAAAATCGGGCTAACAATAAGTTGCAACAAGAGGCAATGAGAGTAAATGAGCACTTCAAAATAGATCAAAATATTTATAAAAATCCGTTTCCTTCTCATCACCCTCTGCTTTGTTTCGTTAATCCTGGTGCGGTAGCTGGCAGAGGTATTACAGTAATAATGTAAAGTGTAATGCACACGTGTACGTATGTATGCCTTTTATGTATCCCGTCGTCGTAAACAATGATAACGATAATGGTTATATTTGTTGTAAACTTGATTGTGGTTGCTGCTGTTTTACAAAACACACCTATTTTTTGTTTCTTCTATTTCTAGACGGGTTACTTGTTCTTCCATGGGTTATGGCTCTGTATTCTTTAAACAAAATTTGTACTCTGTTATTTTTCTTACAAGCACGTACCAAACAATCTATAATAAGTTGTGTTTATTTCTCCTATTCCCATGCATATATTCTTGTCAGCAAAAAAAGTGTTTGCTTATTAGACAAACCTTGAAGGAAGTAAAATTTTCGTGTTTGTGTAGATGATTACAGAGCATTTGTGTATGCATAGCTATAAATCCACTTTATCAAGTTGATAATTGCATATCTTACGTGTATAATTGACTGACGATTGGACACTCTCCAGAATTAAAGACACACCCCATGACCTCCATGTAAAATTTCAAGCTCTGCTGGTTTTACATTTGAATAAACTTCTTCCCTGAAACAACAATAAAATTTATTTTCCTGGTGGTGGTGATGTTGATATTAAAGTTTGACGATTATATATAATAAACAGTATAAATCTGACGAGACAATAATTGAGCACTGAAAAGAAGCTTATACATATAGTTTTTAACAGAGTGTTTTGCCCTTACTTACATACATGCTGAAGAACAAGTCGAGTCAATAGGAAAATCGTTCACATTGCATTGTTTTTACAAATAAACTTAATCACGGCTCTTAAAACCCTTAATTTTTACTTTTGAAAGAGATAGACTACAAAGATAAAATAAAGCATCTTTCCGGAATTTTAGATTACGCGTTCAGAACAATCGCTTATTTCTAATTTTGTCTCATATTGGGCATGTAATTTGCAAAAGGGATTGATAGAATTGATACGTTTTTAAAATTGCCTCATGGATCGGGCTGAATTTCAGTTTCATTTCTCTTCTCTCACTGTTTCAAGTGCATTCCGTTCCGCTATCACTCCATTCCATTGATGTACAACGAAAACAAGATGGATATTATTACAGTAGAAGCAAGCAGTTTTCTTTTCTCGCTTTTCCAATAATGTAGTGTCGCTTGTTCGTTCGTGATTATCAAGGAAAGGAGACACAGCTGGTGTCTAAAAAGCACTCTCTCACTTCGAGAGAAAGAAAGAACACTCATCTACCACCACCACTTCTTTTTAAAAAGCTACTACTGTACTGTGAAGCTTGCTCTTTACTGTTATTATAGTTGAGCATTTTTATTTTTAGGAATTCAGCCTTTTGGCTTGTCGTTGCAGCTGTTGTACTAGCGTCATCAGCATAACATGAACCAAGTAAAAAAACATATAGATAACACGCATAATTCTCTACACTGTGATGCACGAAACAACAGCCACACAAAATTCAACATTATTCTTCGGGCAGAGTGAGCTGAAGTGATTCTTTTCCAGCTACTTGTATATTCCAAGTAAAAAA
Source organism: Homidia socia (assembly GCA_036850745.1). Lineage (NCBI taxonomy): Eukaryota > Metazoa > Arthropoda > Collembola > Entomobryomorpha > Entomobryidae > Homidia > Homidia socia. The sequence goes on along the minus strand of JAANSP010002973.1, from coordinate 9,870 downwards.
TACAGTAAAGAAAAAAAGACATTTTGTCACTTGAAAACAAGAAATTTTTGTGGAAATCAGAACGCTTTTACGCTGTAGCCAAACCAAACCCCTTCCTCCTCCCGAATTCAATCTTGAAAGAATGTGAAATGCCTTTTTTATCATCACATCCCATTCCCACACATGTAGCATGAAACCTAATAATAATCTCTCATCTTGACACAGGGAAAAAATCCATGATTTTTCTAAATTTTCGAGTAAAAAAGCTTACAAAGTAAAGACAATAATGTTTCATGTTATCTATAACCTCAAAAAAATCATATAAAACATCCATAATATCATCATCAGACGTATATCCAACGTTTAATCCTTGTCCGAGAAATCGAGAGAGAAAATGAGCTGATCGTAAAAATGCCCATGTTGCATAAAAAGAACTCGCTTCGTATGCTCAGTAATCACTTTAATGAGAAATTTTTTTTGTGCACTCTGCACACTACCACAACACACCATCATCATTGAAAAGTACTTTGTAGAAATTTTATCTTAAGATACAGCACTCTGCACAGTTCATCATGTTGCATAAAAAGAACTCGCTTTATATGCTTTTGTACTATGCTCAGTAATCACTTTAATGAGAAATTTTTTTGTGCACTCTGCACACTACCACAACACACCATCATCATTGAAAAGTACTTTGTAGAAATTTTATCTTAAGATACAGCACTCTGCACAGTTCACGACGGCACAAACACGGCACGAAAAGGTTACGTCGTTTAAAAGATAAGTGTGTGTCTGGCTAAGCCTGCTTTAAAGAGAGAGAGAGAGAGAGCGAGCGTGTATGATTTTTATTGTATGGCATGCAACACAAAACAGCACACATTTATCCACCTAACCACATTATATGATCACTCCACTCACTGTATTCATCTTTTCATGAGTAAAGTAAAGAGCTGTGAGCTGCTGCTGCTGCTGGGTACAAGAGAGAAGTTGATAATAAAAAATGCTTGCCTTGCTACATTATTACTAAACTACACAATGCTGCTGCTGCTATACATACATTAATGTATGAAGAAGGAATAAAGCTCTTTACTCAGCAGACAACAGAGAGTGCCGTGCATAGCGGAGCAAAAGGAGAAGAGAAGCAAAGGCAAAATTACAACAACGTATTATTACATGATGTTGTAGCAGGGAAGAAGAGAAGAAGCAGCAAAGCAAGCTTTGTATTTTGAAAGAGAAGAAGAAGAAGAAGTGGCATTTATTCAGGCAACAACGCAACGCAGCAACAAAAGCAGCAAAGCATACAAAAAAAGCCAAGCAAAAGGAGCGAGCGAGAGAGCGACAAGCAATGAGAGAATATTTTTTTTAGCTTGCTTGCTTGGTTTTCATCTAGAGAAGTTGGGTTATAACCAAGTGAAAAGCAAAGGATTCCTCCAGTTTCCAGAGTGGTGCTGTTGGGGCATCAAACAGCTCTCTGCAGAGTGGAGCTGCTACGTTTGTGTTTCCCGATATTTTATCATTGTAAGTTAGTTCAGCTCTCTACTAAAAAGGAATAGTAGTGGTAGCGAGCGAGCAAAGCAGCAGCAAAAAACAACTTTGTAGTGAGTGAGCTCATATAAAGGACGTATATAAAAGGATATATATAACGTTTCATATAACAAGAAGAAGGCAAAGCAGCAGCAGCAGAAAAGGAGAAGAGAGTCGGGTTGCCTTATACAAAACTTGCTTGCCTTGTGTCCGTGTGTTCGTTCGTTGTTCGTGGTGAATAAGTATAGAGAATAATCATATATATTAGGGGGCATATAGTGAAGTCAGTGTTTCGCTGTGATATCGTAGCGTTTGTTGGTATCCCCAGCGGTATTGTTATATATGTGTATTGTGTGTTCGTTCGTTGTTCGTGGTGAATAAGTATAGAGAATAATCATATATATTAGGAGGCATATAGTGAAGTCAGTGTTTCGCTGTGATATCGTAGCGTTTGTTGGTATCCCCAGCGGTATTGTTGTATATGTGTATATCATCATCTAAAAGGAGCAGTATTATTATATAGAGTGGTGGTGATGTGATATGCCTTGTTGGTGGTGGTGGTGGTCTTGTGAGGGAAAGAAGGATCTCCTCACACTGTTGAATTGTGTAGACCCCTGAGAAGAGTCAGTTTTACTGTGAAGATATGGTAGTGGGGTGAGGAGACTCCGCCTTGCAAGTGACGTACTCCACTCGTGAAGCTTTTGCTGGGAAAAACGACACTCCCACTTTGATCCGCCTTGTTCGCCTAAATCCAACATTTGCTTTGGTGAGGACGGCAAGAGTTTCTGTTTTTTCTGTACAAGTGCGAGGGATTTTCTCTGGATTCTGAGGAAAATACAAATGAAAAAAACTTTTCAACGCTGGATTTTTATTAAGAACGGATTGAGTAAAAGTGGTAGGTAGTTTATTTCATCAAATACCTTGGCATGAAGGAGAAAATAAAGGTTTTTCTGGCATGGTACATTTTTCTCTCTCGTTTCATTTTCCACGAGAAGCTTTGGGTTTCTAGAAGTAAAACTTGAAAGTGGCACGTTGTTGCCAACTGAGCTCGCGGGTGAAAAAAAGCTGTAAACTGGGTAGGGGAAAGAAATTTTTCTCATTAGCAAGGCAATTTCATTAAATTCATAGCAGATGCGTATGGAGTATCTTGAAATTAACAGAGTATTTTTGAGATATACTTGGACAAATAGCATTTGTTGAAAATTGAGAATAAATATAGTTTTTCTTCTGCTTAATTTTCATGGCTGGCTACTAAAAATACAAATGAAAAAGATTATATTGCATTGCATGTTTCGAATTTCATTACTGGCTAATGGTCAACATTAGTAAGTGGATTTTACAACTTTGACTGACATGAAGAAAACAAAAAATCTTTAGTTTTATAAATCAAACTCTGAACTTTGCTGTAAAATTTGTCCCTGCTTTTTCTAATGAAACAAACCATTCACCAGCCAATATTTGGGACTCTGCCAAACATAAAAATGCATATCATCATGCTTTATAGTAGCTGCACTCGCTAAAAACCTTTTAGCGTTTATAATCAGACACTTATATTTATGTGACGATGATGAACATGGAGGTTGCACCCTTACAAGGATGGAGATATGAATAATATTATTACCAGATATTCGATATCATAAACAATGCTTACAATAACATCTTCTGCGTACCACAACACCCCAAGCTGTACTGTTATCTCCAGAATCTTCCAATTATTAAGTATCCATCCTCCTAAGGAAAAGTCACTGAAATTGAACAAGTTCCATAAAAGGACGAATAATAAATTACGAGATGATAGCTTATTTAAAAATCTAAGAGGGTCTCAGAGAAATGATGGAACGAACGCAGCTTGTGCGTAAAAAATACCAAGTGAATCTTCCTCTAATGATCACATCATGCTTTTCATATTCTCTTCTTCTTTCTTTAACCATCAAAAAAACTCCACCACAATTTTAATCTCCTTTTTATTCTTCGCACAGACTCTTTCTCTCTCTTTTCTTTTGTTCCGTATTATTATGTCCAACTTATTTTCTGTTGCTTTTTAACACACACAAATTTATAAGTGCACAATGATGCTTTCCACTATCTGTCACAGTGCTTTGTTTTCTCTCTCTCTCTTCTTTTGTTCCGTATTATTATGTCCAACTTATTTTCTGTTGCTTTTTAACACGCACAAATTTATAAGTGCACAATGATGCTTTCCACTATCTGTCACAGTGCTTTGCTTCTCTGAAAAAGTTGCTGGCTCATCCTACTCTTCTCAATCATCCCCTGTACTTAATATATATTTCATTCCAGAAAGGAAATCTCTAGAGGCTCTTATTTTACATCTTTAGTCACACAAACTGTTATTATTATTATTATCACTAAAATATTTCTCCTCTTCTTTCTTTTCCTACTTCATTGCATTCATTCTTATTTCGTTAATATTCAACGCAAGTTTTTTGGATTCTATCATTTCTATCCTCTCTGCTGGTTGGGGGTATACCAAGAATAAAATAAGTTCATTTATTTTCATTCCACAGAAAATACCAAAACCATCACGAATTCTACTCCATTGCTAATAATAACTAGAAAAGAGGAAGAAAGAAAGGATAATGTTTATGTGGGAATTTTAGAAATTTATTTTGTCGCATGTCATTTTACGCCACTACCGTTATTTTTCCGTTTCTCTGCCAGTTTCTGGCAAACATTAAAAAACTGTGTACAAAATCATGCCACGGGAAAAGCTAGATACTATATACGTGGTTTGTTAGAAAGTAAAATATTGTACTGCGCATTTTCCAAAAAACAGTATAAAAGACGATGAAAATACGCATCATTTGTACGTATCTTTTTACCTTTTATACATAAATGATTGCTAGTATGTAGTGTGTATCGGGCATGAAAATATTCTACTCGGATTGTAATTAGAATTACTACACCTATATTACAAAAGTGTTATGTAAAAATGACACTTGTGGAAAGTCCAAGGAACAAATAATGTGCAGCTATATTATTTTCTCTCGGTTTTTACTGTCTCCTTCCAGCTACTTTTTATTTTTGTCTTGAAAACCTAGCACTAGCACGCATTATACAAGCATGTACGTGGTCGCTTTTGTGCGATAAAATGAAATTGATACATAATATATCTTTTCTTGAAGCAGTGCTTTTTTCTCTCTCACCATTAGTCCGTCAGTTGTATAAATATACAGAGAAATTTTTATATTTTTCTTAAAAAATACTGCATTAGGTATCTACTTTTTTACCTATCTTCTATAGGCACTTTACCCTCTTCTCTGGCGGTGGTATGCATTTATGCTTTCCATCCAAAGTACATTCATACGCAAGTAAGCTGCTTCTTTTTTACAATTAGATATAAAAACGCTTATGATCACGCATATACCTACAAGAGAATGTATGCCTACAAACAAAAAAAACTTTTTTTGTATATTTCTATGCCTAATATTGAGCTTTATATATACGTTCCAAAGTTACCTCCCCTAAAATGCTGTTAGGAATGGACTCGGCCATTTTTATTCAGTAAAGAGAAGCAGCAGCAGCGGAGAGCAACTCTTCTAGAGAGAAGCAGAGCAGCAGCAGCAGTATTTTCCCTTAAAGCAACCAAATGCTTTTGTTGAAATATCCGTTCGTAACTTCTATATTGCTATGCAGTGTGTCTGTCTGTGTGTGTTGTTTTGCTTGCGAGCGAATACCTTCCTTTTTTAGAGAGAAGCTACGTTTCACACAGCTACAATATGAGAGCAAAGGAACGGAATACGTAGAGTTTGTACGATGCTGCTGATGATGATGATGGTGGTGGTGACTCTGTTTCTCTCGAAATGTGTCTGTCTTCTCCTTTTTGCTCACATGGATAGTTTGTGTACATGTAAAAAGAGCCGTACCTACCAAATAGTAATATTTGTGATCTACGCTTCGATGGGTCTATGCACTATCTTCAACATACAAACGGGGGCTAACCCTCCCCATCATAATATCATCATCAGCAATTCACCAGAGAATCTGTTGTACGTAAACGTAAAAAAATGTAAAAAATACTGCACAAAAAAGACAACACGTTTTTTGTCATTGTTGTTGCTGCTGCTGCTAATGTTGTTATTATTGTTAAGTGAACAGCAGTCGTTGATCATCATAAAAATGGCCAGGTAGTTTAGATATACGCATTAATTAAGTATGCAATTATCTTGAGCGAATTACAAATTTACATACAAACGACCTCCTGTCTAGCAATGTGCTAGCATTGTTGCGATATGCATCATAACAATATAACCCTCTTTTTCTACTTCTGCTTGCTGCTCTGTTTGCTCCTGTGATGATGATGGCGATAATAATAATTTTGATGGTTTTGGTGACCCTCGTCTCGTTGTCTCACAAAGTTGTGAGGATTTTGTTCATAAAAGAATAAAAAGTCTTTTTAAACAAAGTAATGCAATATGTGACGGGCATAGTCTTGCTTGCTCATAGACATTTTCTTGCGTAGTGGTTGTATTGTTACGTAACAAGAGTCTGTAACCATTTTTTGGTGTCTACTGCGTAAAATAGCAGTGGAAGGAGTGAGTTGAAGTAATAATATTATCATTTCACATTTCCCATAATAATATTATTCCCAGCATTTTCGCTCCTTTTTGCCTGGTTCATTCCAAAAGGTTGCATGTACAATTCTGCTATACTGTTACACTACTACTTGCCGCTGCTGCTGAGGCATCTCATTCTTTTATAACAACAAGATCTTCTTCTGTGCACTGCTGCTGTGTCAATGTCTTTTTTTTTCTGCTGTTTCTGTTTTGGGCAATATGAATGTATACAATATGCAATAATATAATACCACATAGCCACCACTACTGCCTGACATTGATGATGATTGTATGAGGATATTGTTAAGACTAGTTTACCATCAAACGAAATCTACTTGTTCTTGTGTGCAACGATGTGCAATTTTTTTTCTGCTGTTTCTGTTTTGGGCAATATGGATGTATACAATATGCAATAATATTACCACACAGCCACTGACATTGATGATGATTGTATGAGGATATTGTTAAGACTAGTTTACCATCAAACGAAATCTTCTTGTGTGCAACGATGTGCAATACACGAAAAGAAAATTCCACCACTTTAGGTTGTTTTTTTGTGAACATATCTTGCATTTCAATCTGTGTATTATATTTTTATTTGTATTATGTAATGGCCATGCTGGGCTTTAAAAAATAAAAATAAAGGTTTGATTCTTGCTTTGAATGAGTATAACTAAAAGATGAGGCTGTGTAAAAAAAGTTGTCGTAAACATCCAGAAAAACATTCTATTTTCCACACCATTTTACTCATGACACGCATTAAACTCATACATATGTATGACATGAATTGACAAAAGGAAGCAGAAGGACAATTTTTAGAATCATGCATATATGTATGTACATATATTGTTTACACAACTGTTATAAGGAAATTGTGACCGAAAAGTTTTTTTTTTCTTAGAAAAGGGCGAATTTGTAAGAGAAAAGTTTGCGTATTACAACTCTCTTCTGTATCCCACCTAACTTTCATGAAAAAAGTTATACTGATGTCATTTCTGTGGTTTGATGTTGAGTGATGGGAACAAGAATTTTCGTCGAAGAAGAAGAAGCAAAAACTTTTGAGTGCTTGAAGATAATAGGAGATAAAATATGATAATTTTTTTCGACCATTTTTACTTTTTTTCATTTTCGGGATTAGTTGAAAAGAAGATTGGTGCTGGATGAAGTATTTTGTTGAAATTAGAGAAGTTTTACCGGGTTAAATTCCTTTTTAAATGAATGGCTTTTGGTCGTGTAAGAATCGTCTTTCTGTCACAAGTACATATTCATCACCATGCTCTCTCATGGAATTTTTCTCATGATGATAATGATGGCCTTTTACAATTTTGTTAACTGCTTTCTATAGAGAATATGGTCAGCAGAGTCCAGTCCTCTCTCTCTCTCTGTGCCCAACATTTTTGTTGCTGTCACATTGTCTTGTCTCACTTGTTTGCGCCCAGTAAACAATATATTTGTAGCGCAATGATGTTGTGTGTGTGGTTTACACTGTAAAATGGCTGTTATGTGAGTTACATAAAGAGGATGGTTGAGGTCAGCTCATTTTGTCGAGGGTTCATCTAACGATTGCTCCAGCCCATTATCACGTCTTTCTCGGTAATGAATGGGCTAGCACGTTCGTCCTGCTTGAAAAAATAATGGATTTACACAATGGGATGTGGGATGAACACAATGGAATTATATCTGTTCTCTGTGTCATTATTTTTCCTGGGCATTGTGTCTCCTAGTGTTTTCTCCCTTTTTTTGTATAATGGTGTCAATACAAGAGAAAAACTTACATTTAGGAAATAAATGCTCCATAAAAACAGATTTCACTTACATTAATTTAGGGTCATATAATCATATAGCATCATGCCTATATTTTTCAAGAAAAAAAAAATCTTCTCATGTATAAACTCGAAAATATTACAGCCCTTGAAAATTTAACAGCAAAATCAATATTTTGTTTTCTTCAATTTCCAGGTTCAAGGTTCGCCGTACTTAAGATGTTTCCAAAGGAGGAAAAAGTCTTCAGTGAATTTACTTCGTTTTACAGCATTTTCCCATAATAATTGAATTAGTTAATAGTGTATAAGGTGAGCAAGGAAAGCAGGAGTTTCCACCTGCAACTACGACGTTGAAGAACACGACGACGTAAAGTCATCATCAGGAAGCATAACGCAATCATCATGGCTGCGGATGACTACAACATCGTTTCGAAGCATGGCAAGACCACAACGGCATCTGCGGTCTCGCCAAATTCGATTAAGAGACCAAAGGAACGGGTACCTGCCAAACCTGACATGCCTGAAGTCAACACTTTTATCATTTGTCAGCTTTGTAGTGGGTACTTGATCGACGCCACAGGAATCATAGAGTGTCAGCATACATGTAAGTGTTCATCCGGTCGACACAATTTCTTTGATTATCTGCTAATGGAAAAGACGAAAACCACATTGAGAAAGTTTTTCCAAAATTGGGAGAAATATGATTATCTACCGACCTCTACATATAAATATGATTGTTTTTAATGATTTCCAGTTTGTAAGTCTTGTATCCTAAAGTACTTGGAGACAAGCAGTTATTGCCCAGTCTGTGATGTGCAATTAAACAAGGCAAAACCTCATCTCAGTCTAAGGTAAGCTTATTTTCAAAATCATTTTTTAAATGTTAATTTGTAAGTTTAGCAATGGCTTTCGGGAAAAAACACTGAATATTACAGCATAAAGAAGAAAAATACATTCTCCAAAAATTGAGTAAAACATATTTTCGATTCCACTTCAAAGCATTTTATTATAGCTATTGAGTAAGTGGTAACATGTCGGCATAATAGGATTGAAACGCCAGTTCTCTTACAACCGTGAACAAAATCCATAATATTATTACCGTTACCGTTGCTCTTATTACAAGAAAAAGGGAGTAAAAAACATACACCATCAACAATACCACCAAGTAAGTAAAAGGCTTTCAACAACTTTATTCGTACATACACAGTGTACAACAACAGCAGCAGCAGGAGCAGTGTACTCACGCTATCGAAGAACCAGGACGAACGACACTCACCAGGGCATTGCTTGAGTCATTTCATACATATTGCTTGCGTATTACTTTGATATGAGCTGACTGGTTGAGTGAACCGAGGAGTTGGCGAGCTGGTGTGGTGGAGAAAAAAAACTTCAATATATACTGCGCTCCACTCGTTCACTACACACTAAACTAAACACACACGCAAACTGAGAGGAAAGTTGGACCGGAATAATATGGGAGAGAGAGAGAAGAGGTGAAGCAAGTGGGAAAACTTACTCGCCCGAAGAAGAGGAAAAAGATAAAATGAAAACATTTCGAGTGAAGAGAGAAGTACACAGACTGTTTGCAAGAATAAGAGAAGTAGTAACGAGAAAGGAAAAAAAAGTTTTTAAGGGTTTCTCCCAACCAGCCACTTTTTCATATCTCTGTATCAGCATGTGTGCCTTTTGTATGTATGTACATATCAACATGCACAAAATATATATTACAGAACTTTGTTCTCCACTCCATGCATACCTTATCGGACTCTGAAATAATAATAATGCCGATTAAAATAATAATAATAATAATGAAATGTAGAGTTATCAATACAATCATGTATTTCATAAATGTATCCTTTTCCTCATTCATTTACGCATCGAGCTGACTGACTGGAGAATCAAAAGAAAAGGAGATAAAGGGCAGTAAGTATAGAGAGAGATGAACATGTACACACATTTACAACACAAAGGCATATATATATAGCAATGTTATTTATATCATCATAATATCTAGTGCATTGTGCGCATTT
>JAANSP010002971.1:0-11974 GCA_036850745.1 Homidia socia | reverse complement strand
GCTCAGTTTCACTCTCAAAGTGAAAATTTCGGCGAGATGAAAGAAAACATTTAAAAGTTGTAGACTGAACAATAATTGGCTTCTTCGTTTCATAAACAGGCAAAGTGAACTGCAAATATTATAAAGTATATTTCTTTCTTTATGGTTTAAATTTATACTTTTAATACATTTTACGCTATGTTGAATATTTTTAATGTTATTTTTATCTCGCCACCGCTCCCTTTTTTACATGATAGAAAGTGTAGGTGTTGAGGAACAATAATTGATCCATCTCTTTTAAAAATCTCTAAGCACTTCCAAATTGGACCATTCATTATTTCGTTATTATAAAAACTAACTATAGCCATTGCTGTGTTAAAACTTCTGTTGTAAACTGGATGAAAATGGTGACATATAGTGTATTGTTTGAGATGTTATCTGCCTGCAAGCAAAATTCATTATTCCAATTACTATCTTTTCCATTTAAACGGAGAGGAGTATTTTTTAAACTCTTTCAAAACAGGCAAGATAGAAGAGTAGAGTGGAAGGGAAAATTTTAAAGGTACACCTAACCATGTAACACGCATTTGAAGTCAGTCAGTCGTTCTACAAGAACTTTGTTAGAAAGAGCACCGGAATAAAGCTTTTTGTCAAGGCATTATTATAAAATGTGTAGGTCAAATGTCGGAAGAACTGATGTAAATTTTCATGTGAAAATAAGTAAAATGGTTTTTTATTAGAATCTGCTCCTTTCTGGCCCTTCGAGACCTTGCATATTTTATACTTTTTTAACTACTGGCATACTGACCTGATACTTCGTTAAAAGCAAATAATTTGTGATTAGAGCTTATTTACAAGTTGGTGCTCTGTTCACGTACAAGAAAACAGCACCATCAGCATCTCGTTAGCACAAAAGCCGTAAATGAATATGTTATTAAGGAGAAAGTCAAAATCTTAGATTTTAATCTCTGCCATATCAATTTTTTCTGCAAATCAAGAAGCTGTATGTAAATTGCGCACAGCACTAGGCATAGCTAAAACTGTACTACATCATTCCGACAAGGCAGTTTTCACACTACCAGTTGTCCGATGCTCATAGTCGACACATAAAAAACACTTCAGCCTTTATTGTTACCATTAAAACTACTATAAAGTTGTAACAAGCGCTCTAAATGCTAACAAGTGAATCCAAGAAGATTGTATCATATTGCACAATTTACTACGTCACGTAAAAGTATATTATACTTAACCTTTATTGTAGAATCCTACATTTGCAGCGAAAAGTGATATTGCATCTCAGCGAGGCTTGAGAAACTTTCAATATATAACATGTTTGGCAAATAAAAAAGGTTAAAGCATCATATCAAAGCATGAAGGATACAGGCAAGAACAAAATTAATGAAGATGAAAAATTCCGGTTTCATCTGGGATTATATGTAATAATAACATAAAATTAGGAAAGTACGGAAGCACTTTTCCTTTCTTTGCACATTTTCACTCTCTCCGACTCCCCCATATTAATTTTTTATTGCATCCAACGAGAACTGATTTCTTCAAGTTTTGTCCGGCACATGCTTCCGGTGTGTTGTGTACACACAAATGCTATTATTATGAAAGATTTGGAGCTACATATATGCCACAGGCTAGCTTCACATTGGTCGCAGTCGCTATTCATTCACATCGTAAATGATCTTATAATTGATTTTTTCGAGTATCTATAATTTTTTATCGCTATCATAAAACGTTGTTTCGAAAACCTTAAATTACTTTATTTCACTAAAAAGTGAACACCTACATACATATCATACCTATACAACATTCATCCATACGACCACCTGCATAAATAATTGGTAATATTTTCAATATACACCATATGGTTAAAATAATAATATTTCAATCAAAAATGCTCGTTTCCCTGTGCAAAATGAATTGAAACGTATAGAGGTAAGCAATTTGTAATGAAAGCCATAGAAAAGTCGTACGTATACTGATAGAAAGGTGCACAAATTTAGTAATAAAATTTGTATCTTTTACCAATCCCAGTTTGCGTAACTATTAATTTGTGAATACTTTGATGGGGACATGCATGATGAAGCTGTTTGTATCTGACAGAACTCTACAGTGTTGACTTTCGAAGAGAAATCAATAAACTTTCGCCAAGCAATTTGTATGATAAGGAGAGAAAACTAGTGGTTTGTTCTGTGTAAGCTATTGCATGTATGAACAGCGTGCTCCCAGTTTTGCTACCTCTTTAATAACAACATACTAACACATGTCCACAATTTATACTTATTGTACGGTCCAATGAGTGATGCCATATGGCATGTTTTCCTGTAAAAACACACGTCATCAGCACATCACATTATAATGGATCTATCAAGCTAGAAAGAGATATCAAATAATAAAGTTGTATGTCTAAACTTTTCTTCTTTTTCCCCCCAACACACAAGCTTGCTCCATATAAATGTAGCCAAACATTCTTCTTTGATGTATGTATGTTCTATTATTGTACGTTCTCTGAGAATTAATGGATAAGAAAACAAAATGTTTATATTTATTCAGCCATCTGTTGCTGTACCCAGCCAAAATGATGCCAGAACGAAAAAATGTTTTGGAAAGAACTTATACACGACAATAGACCACCATGGTTGTTGTGGTCAAAGCTTCATGGATAAATAAATAAGTGAAGTGAGCTGTCACTCGAAAAAATGACTTTGTTCATGGTTCATTTCAAAGATTTAATTTGGCATGTGTACAACAAAAATGAATCAAAGCATACATGACGCAAAAAATTATAACTAAAAAAAGTTGAGAAGAGAGCTTTCACCAGCAGAGAAGCAAAAACTCAATTTAATTCATTTTATCATACTTATGATAATTTATAATTTGATAAACCATCTCAAAAAATGTTTATGGAAAGTGATTTAATCGAATGATTGCGGTATTATAAATGAATTAAAANGATAATTTATAATTTGATAAACCATCTCAAAAAATGTTTATGGAAAGTGATTTAATCGAATGATTGCGGTAGTATAAATGAATTAAAAAATTTTTTCAACTAATTTATTAAAATTTATTTAAGATATTTATAGAAATAAAAAATTAAGAGAAAAGTCGAAACTTAGAGCAACAAACTCTTTCTTCGTTTTACGTTCACTTGTTGTCTCCCAAACCCTTATTTATTTTAATAAAAATTACTACTTTCTCATTATTCTTTATCAATATCATTGTCCAACTTGCACTACATTGAATTTGTCCAAGGCATGGGAAAAATAAAGTTTGGAAAAAGTACATAGGTTTCAAGTTTCTAACTCCTTTTTCCTTCATGATATGCTTTCTCTCGAAAAGATAATGATGTCGATTCCAGAGAATTGTATTATCATTATGATTATACACCATTCAATGAAGATTTGCTTTTGATGGGACCAACAATAAGTTTTGGCTTAATTTTTATGCTACCAAAAGCTGCAGGGGTACCAATATGAAAGAGTAATAAATTTTCATAGCTGTAAAATACAATTATTAATTTGTCTGAGTTTCAAATTTATTATCTTGTCACAATAAATTGATACTATTGTTAGAAGCATCCCATGCAGTAAAAACCTAGCAGAATAATGAAGATTTATGCAAGATGGTAAAATGCTTTGAAAGGTCTATCTATATTGGTTAGAGGCAATCAAACATGTTAATAATACAAAACTAAAGCATACCACATGTGTATTATTCGCATTTACTGCCTCTGTTGAACTGCCTATAACATATAGACTAAAGATTAAAGCTCGTGAATGCATGAAAATAAGGATGAAAGCAAAAATCTCAAGGCACAAAAACGTAAATTGGAATGGGAAAGCGAAAAAAGTAATTCATGCCCACCCACGCAGAGCTATTTTTGTGAACTAAAATATAACCAAATTTACTTTTCCATGTTTATGTATATATATCCCCTAGATTACATTTCTCGATCTACATCTCAGGTGTACATTTGTGAACGTTGAGTGGAATCGCATAAATAATAGGAAATTGGTGTAAATCCTTGAATGAATTTTAGCGGAAGCGGAAAAAAGAACCATGTTATTGATAAAATCTATGCATAACTTATTTCAAAAAATATTCCATCTATACTGCCTTTTTAATTCATGCATGGACTGAAGCATATTTTCGATATGGTAAAGAATAAGGTAAAGATGAAAGAATAGGTGTTTGGCAACACAAAAAAGTAAATATGACGTTCACAATTTTGAATTTTAGTACGATAAATTGGATTTAGGAAAAGTTAATTTGCCAAACGATTATACCAGGGTAGGGTATTTTGGTACAATATTTTCATAGTATGGTATAATAGCCTCACTACTGCTGATTTTTAATTGCAGATGCAGTTTTCAACTTGGATACTTTTCAACAACCAAAAATGTCACTTGTTGCTAAATTAGTAAACTTTCATATCTATATTCCTGTATCACAACTTAATTTCGGAACATTATAACTGTCAATAGTACTTGAAAAAAAGAGTGCACGAACGGAAAGATACACAAACATTGGCATAAAACAACTTTTCGCTGTTGATCAATAAATGACGTATGCATATATGCATGTATTTTTTAATATGTAGTGTTAAAATGCAATGTGATTAAAGTATATGAGTATATATACTATACAATACAGCATGACTCATGATGAGCAAACCCTGCTAATACAAAAAAAACTAATTTGGTTGGATTGGTTTGTGCTATATTCATATAACCAGCAAAGATCGAACTAATCTTCAGCTTTTATTATTAATCCAATGTGAAATTGAGATGAAAGTTTACAGTCTGTAATATTACTGTTAAAATGCAATGTGATTAAAGTATATGAGTATATATACAATACAGCATGACTCACGATGTGCAAACCCTGCTAATACAAAAAAACTAATTTGGTTGGATTGGTTTGTGCTTTATTCATATAACCAGCAAAGATCGAACTAATCTTCAGCTTTTTCAATCCAATGTGAAATTGAGATGAAAGTTTAGTCTGTAATATGATCTGAGCAAACAATGGCCAGCAACATATTTTGTTTTCGGTAAAACTGGCTAGAATTGGCAAAATATAATCCCTTTCTTTCACATTATAACTAATTTGGTTGGATTGGTTTGTGCTATATTCATATAACCAGCAAAGATCGAACTAATCTTCAGCTTTTATTATTAATCCAATGTGAAATTGAGATGAAAGTTTACAGTCTGTAATATGATCTGAGCAAACAATGGCCAGCAACATATTTTGTTTTCGGTAAAACTGGCTAGAATTGGCAAAATATAATCCCTTTCTTTCACATTATATTCAATTCAACAAACTTAATTTACAATTTTAAGAGAAATGGTTATTTGTTAGCTACGTATATCGAACTAATATCAGACAAGCTAAGTAAACATTCGAGAGTATTTTTATACTGTCAGTTTGGATCTATGTTCACCTGTCTTGGTGTTTGGTTTTAGTTCATATCAGGAATCAGGGTACTGGAATCATTGCTTTTTCTTCAAAGCACAGCAGCAACTTTCCAAATTATGCTTGTGTATACTGATGAACAATAGAGGAAAATATGGGTATGGATAGTAGAGAAATTCGGTTGCCGAATTCGAGAAGAGAAACTACTGTAACTATTTATTTGTGGCGATTGAATGTATAAAACTTTCTGAAATTAAGTTTTAGAGCAAACGCATTTTTTCAGTTTATAAAAGCATGCATAATGCATATCAACAACATGTTTATCATCAAAGCAAAAAAAATGTAAATACAGTACAGAAATTCATGTTGATTAGTTTGTACTCATTGTAGCAAAACAATGTACAACAACAATATTGTTACATATTATGTGTGTAGTCAACCTACCAGAAATACAACAATTTGAGAAACATACAAATAAATAGAAATGTCTTAACACACGCACAAAAATTTAATAATACTAGCTTTGAAAGTCAAAGTGCGAGCGATTTTTATAAATAGTCATAAATTATTTTACCGACAGCAAAAATAATAACGCCGAGATAAAACAGTAGAATACAAAAGAGCGCCACCACAAAAACTGGATGCTAAATATTACAAACTGAAACCATTCAAATATTCCGGCTACACAACGAAATTAAAGAATCACGTATTATATTATTGAAGCTAACTGGTTACTTTTCGATATCTTTAAAACTGAACTGAACCTGTAAAGCCGAATACTAACACTAGCTGACAGGAAAGTTATCCATTAGTACTTTCAAAGGACTTACACCTTTCTTTAGAAGTTTACGCCATTGGATTGGTATAGGAATTTTGTTTTCGTGAGAAGCATAGAGCTTCAATTCGGTGATGGCTTCTACATTTCTACAGACGGTAGTTTTTTTCTTTGCAAAAAGTTTTTTGTCTAATCAAACAAAATGTTATTGCAACTAAAAATATGTCAAACACATCCGTTGCAGTTTGATAATGAGCTTTATCCTTTTATTTTCCCCTTCTCGTCTAACCTTTCAGCATATACCACATACTTTTGTCTTTGTACATTTACATTTAGATATAAATATTATCATTTCTCTTATACATTCTATATGAGATGGGTTTGTGTGGTATATTATGATTGTCTATTGTCGAAATTTAAGGATATTTTGTTTCACATTGAGAAGTAAAAGGTCATTGGATAGTAAATATATGGGCATTTGCCTTGAGAGTGTGCAGAAAAACTCACAAATAACGATAATAATACATGCTTAATATACAAATGTATAATGTAGGACATGGACATATGCATGGTTAGAATCAAAATATGTGTGTGTGTTTCCTAAAGGAGTCATTTTACCGTTATCCCTTTTCCTTTTTTGTAATGTATTGCTTTCTTTTCTTTTTCTCTTCCTTTCTCTCGCACACTAATAATTTGTTTCCTCTTTATTACATTCGCTCCTCTCAAATTGCAAGCATGTTTACAATCATTTGCCGATAAGGGTTGAATGAAAGGAAAGAAATGGATGCTTTGTGGCATTATGACAATGCCTGTGAGACCACTGAGTGATATCTTTGAGAAGCGCACTAACGCTTTTTAGCGTTTTCCCCTCTTAAAAGGCGATAGAAAGAAAGTACACCTATTATGCGCACAAGCACATTGGCATAAAAATAAATAAGTAAAATCTGCATGCTTGTAGACGCATTAAAATATACAAACAAACCACATGAAAATAGTGTTAAAAATATATATAGCATAGCAAGAGGTTCAAAATTTATAAAGAAAAATCCAGTCAGAAATGATCCTTGTCAAATTGGGTTGCAATGTTTAATACTTAAACTGAAACTTATATGCATACTGTAAAAATGTGGCTTTAAAAGAAAATATTCTCATCAAAGCATGGGCTATATTCTTTACAATTCCCAGGGGGGACTACTCATGTCATAATGCTGGAAAGCTTATATTTTAAAGTAGCATACTAATAGGCACCGTTTCATTTTTATTTCACGATAAAACTCTGTTTACGCGATCGTGTTTTTTTAAAGTAAGGTTGGTGGTGTAATTTTAAATTTTGAATTCCATTTTTAAGCTCAAGCTACAAAATGACATGCCTACGCACAGTAATTTCCAGTCAAGTCGAAAATTTAGGGTACATGGAGTGCACATGACACGATATATTTATATATAATTTATATTACATAGGTAGGAATTCTTTGTGAATTGTAAAAAAAACCACACGTTCGTACTTTATTCTGAGAGTTAAGAGCTCCTTACTTGTGTAAAGAGGATTGTTAAAAAGTAAATCTTTTAAAAGCACTTTTTTATAAGACACATCATTATATAGTGCTTGAAACGTTTTATGTATCTACACAATAATACACCCGATACACATGGAAAGCATTACAGGAAAAGGTCGTGCTCGTGCAATTGAGTTTTTGCCATTATTACGTAGATGTATTTAAATGGGAAAATGTAAACGAATCCATTCTTCTTTACTATTCATTTATTATTTACCAATTCACTTATGGCATTTATTTTAAAGCCCCTCTTTCCATTATCACGTCCGCTCTGACCAGTAGAGAAAATATAACTTGTAAGACAGAAACAGAACTCTGAGAGAGACGGAAGGGAGAACACAAAAAAATCTAGAATTATTGAAAATGAACACTACCAGACTTGAAAGTAATGAGTATTAGCAAGCAATGGAAAGTACAAAGGTATCGGAAAGTCATGTTACGACAACTGGTAGAGAAATAGTTGTTATTTCGCTTCTTACAATTTAGGTTAATAAAATTTTGGATGGGACTATGGGAAGTGATTGAATTGATCAAGTAATTTATGCAATATAATATCATCCTATTTTCACATCCTAAACCAAACCGTACATAATTAATGTAATGAGATTGTAGTATTTGCAGAGTCATGCTCTAGGGAAAGACTGAAAGTCAGACATACATACACCTATATTATGGGAAGTGATTGAATTGATCAAGTAATTTATGCAATATCATATCATCCCATTTTCGAATCCTTAACCAGACCGTGCATAGTTAATGTAATGAGATTGTAGTATTTGTAGAGGCATGCTCTAATAAATTGTTTATTGTATGTTGTATAGCACCATCGCAATTTACAACACTATTTGAATGATTCCCCCTTTTCTTTTGTTATTGTTAAACAATGCAAGTTTGGTTGGACTCGATAACATTTAATATAACTATAATTTTACCATTATGTGTAACCTAAAAAATTATCCTGTCGGGTAATAAGTAAAAATTACGAGGCCCATAACATTCTAACAGAAATGCAATCGAGGAACGGTCATTTGGGTAGGATAGCCACCCAATTCAACAAGATCTTCAAAGATGAAGTACAAAAGTGGCAATGTAGAAAAATGCAAAGACCGCCGCGCCGCATGTTGTAGAAAGTAAGCCGATCAGTAGAAGAAGCTGGGTTTTTGTTCAACTAAACTCAACTATATAGCACCCTCTTCCGCTCAAATGACTACAAGAAATAAAATACATTTTGAGACTTTAATAATTCTAAAATTACGTCATATTGAACCAAAGCCTCATTTGGGTAGGATAGCCACCCAATTCAACAAGATCTTCAAAGATGAAGTACAAAAGTGGCAATGTAGAAAAATACAAAGACCGCCGCATGTTGTAGAAAGTAAGCCGATCAGTAGAAGAAGCTGGGTTTTTGTTCAACTAAGCTCAACTATGCAGCACCCACTTCCGCTCAAATGACTACAAGAAATAAAATACATTTTGAGATTTCAATAACTCTAAAATTACATCATACTGAGCCAAAGCCTTTTTCTAATATTTTTGCGTAAAATTCACCCACAACAAAGTGGGCGTTCAAAAATGGACGGACAGGCATTATGTGGTCATGTGCATTCATTCAAGTAGTTTTTGCAACAAACTTATGAACGATTCTCAACTTTCTCTGAATACTCTAAAGATTACCTATCATGCAAGGTGATAAAAATAAGCCGTAACTTACATCTTGCAAGTGCTTCCAAACATGAAAAGGTTAAGCAGCACCCACACGAACAAGTGAAATACTTTGCCTATTATTACCTTTGAACTAATTATTTCTTCATCTGACAAAGCTGGTTTTAGTCTTTTTGACCATAAAAAATTGATAATTCTACTGGAGATAGTTTATTGGTTGCATCGAACGTATGGAAGGCTCGTTTTTGTACGTACATTATCGGTTGCGTAACATTCATTTGAACAAAGTGCAAAGCTTTAGAATACAAAGTAATTTTGTTATTTTTTCACCAACTCATATTTCTTTTATATGCAAAAGCAAGGTTTTGAAAACTTGTCTTTCTCTCAGTTCTGCATGAATCGCTTGCTCCCCTCCTATTATTTACAGGAGGACATGGACATCCAATTAAATAAGTTTCAAAAATACGAACACGCTGCCATGATATTAGTAAAATACGGGAAAGTTGTCCAAGCTTTGAAACACAAATTGTCTTTATAGCCTCCAACAATAGGAATTTTTGACATTACGATGTAAACGTTTGGACTACATAGATAGAACACATTGAAAACCCCAAGGCTTGCGTGTATAGCTAGATAGTTTACTGTCTTGTATGGATCCCTTCAGCCATGTGTATCAGCAATCAGCACTTGCAACGTGTAGAACCTGTCAAGTTCTAAATTGCTTCGTGTTGTTTCTAATATAAACTTCTCTAGCCCATATTGCAAGCAAGTCTGTCAGGATTATTTACTTGATGTCCTCCATTCCAACCCACGCACATGTCTGATCGTTTCCCTAGACCCAATAATAAAACGGACTCGGGATGGACAACCAAAGTTACAGCAAGTCAAAACTGTGATGCGATCGGTACGGTTCCAAATATTTATGGAATGATATTATATAATGTTCAGTTTCAAAGCTGTACGGGAAACACCTTGATCTTGATTGTGTTTCTTTATAATCAAAGATTAAATTAATGAAATCACACTATCCCACGCATTCTTACGGAATTTTAAACTTGAAAAAACTGGCAACAAAATGCAGACTCAGACTCATTCATTGCGGACAAAGACAAGGCATTATGTTGAGGAAAACCTTCATACCGAGTATGACCTGTTCAACTTTAGACATTTGACACAGTTTTCAGTTACAGGATATATGCTGATTTGTACGAAATGTATTGCATTCTGTGAAAGTGCATCTTTCTAAAAACATTCCAAGTTTACAAAGCATTATAACAACCCAGAGGGAATAATGGATGGCACGTTGCATATAACACGGTACAATTACACAAACAACAGCTTTTCACAAAACTTTCTCCCAGAGAAAGTTTGTCAATTTGTCATGAAAGGGAAATAAAACACTGAGGGACAGAAGCAAAAACTACGTTAGCGTTGACACTGAAAATAAGATTTTACTGCACCTAGCTAGAGTTTCACGTAATAGTTATTGTTGCTCTTTGTTGTGTTTACCCTTTCATTCAATCTCAAGCAAAACAAACTACAATACAAAATTCTATCTGTTGTCTCTCTCTCTCTATATACGACACGTAAGAAACAAGGGCTATTATTATATCGCTTATGTCGTTGCTACATGTCCCGATCAATTCTCATTTTCTCCAGAGATAGAAAGTAAATCTTCTGACATGTACAGTTTTTACCACTGTCTTTTTGGAACGTTGTTCCTTGGAAATGGCAAATAGAGATGTGAATGCAAACGAATAGAATGCTAATAAACTAACGAGGAAATATGTTTTAGCTAGAATCAGGATGCATAGAGAATTGAAAACATAACGTAATTTGTGGATTGGGAGATTAACTTTTTCCTCGACAAGGATTTCTCTGCATGTGTCACCATTATAATGTGTAAGAAGTAAGAGCAATGAATGGTGTTTAGCGGTTGCATCTGGTTTTAATAGTTTTATTTTTCAAATTTCATGAATACTGAGTACTGTGACTTTTAATTGAACCAACTTTCGTAGTATTGAAAAATTTCATGAAATTGGATAAAACTATGAAAAGGTGAAAAGTCAAAAGTAAGGATTTTTTTAGATTAACTTGACTGTGTCCTTGTGAAGACGCTATTTAACAACGGAAAAGGAATCCTTGAAATTATTTATTAGCTTTGTTTCTACATTTCAGAACTGTTGTTGTAAGCATCAAAAAAAATAAAGACATCTACTAATAAAAGACAACCCGAGCGTAAAATAAACTTGATTGTGGAAACGTGTTGAAACGGGATAACAAAGTTACATGATAGTACGGGTCTGTAGAGAAGCCTTGATTGTATTATTGGGTAACTTTTCTACTGCCGCGACTTTCTTCTGGGTACCATTACTAAATCAAATTACTAGCAAAATAAAAATATAATAATGTAAATACTGACTGAAAACTGAAATCACAAAAAGTTTTTTATATTTGATGGTATGTAATGCAATGTGAACTTGGATGCAGTTTTAACTATTGAAAAATAAATAAGAAAATCTTACCTGTCACGCCAAGAAATTTCACCATTCACTGACAAAAATAATATACC
>JAANSP010002970.1:0-11974 GCA_036850745.1 Homidia socia | reverse complement strand
AAAAATATGTATGGCGGATCATTGCACATGAAAACTTACTGTTTGTTCGTTTATTTTATTCAGTCACATTTTGGTCAAGTATATACAGTGTGATGTGGACATCTGTATGATGAATGCGTCGAATTCTATGAGAAATAAACTTTGGTTGGCGCAAAGCTTAACTTAACAAAGCTGGTCTCTAGAAATGATCTCTGTATGCCTTGCAGGATATTGAAAAATTTCCTATTATTGAAATGTATGATTTGCAAGTTAATAAATAAATGTAATAAACTCAAGATTTAGCACCAAGTTGACTGTGAAGACGAAACTGGCCAGAAACGTCAAAAATGCTTTCAAATTTTATACGAGAAACCGAATAATGTGGTGAAAAATTTGGAATAATGCTAACAGGCAGACACGACCTTGATTCAGAAAATGAACACGTACAGGCAAATAATCCTCTAAAATGTCTCATTAGCTCTGTGGTAAATCTTGAGGTTATTAGAGACCACCAGTAGGTATTAAGTGAAAGTCGAAACAACATTGTGAAGCACAAACAAGGGCAGGAGTTAAACAAACATACCTATGCATTTTGGCATAATGGAAAATCACACTGTTGAAATCTAAAGCATTTGAAAAGCAATGCACTTAAAAACGGCAAAACCAGTTTCATAAGAAGCTGCAATGTCAAAATTGATAAAGCAAATTTGTTACCTCTGGAAAAATGTTGTCGCATTGTTACCTAGCCACTCTGACATTTTTACCCTTATATATACATACATATTTAAACATACGAAAGAACGAAAGAAAGAAAGGATGAAAAACTATTACATATTTGGATAAGAGTAATTAATTATTATTTGTTCATTTTAAGAAAATACCTTGATGTTTCTCCTTTCCTTCAAGCAGCAAGTAAGTTTGTAAGGGAGAAAAAAGAGAAAAGAGACGACCATGATAACAAATATGATTGAGAAGAACGGATTTGGTTTATGCACTTTTTTTCCTTTTCTTTGTGCAAAAACTTGTACAAGATGAGTCATTTTTATAAATGAATAGTATAAAGCCATCTGATTAACTAGACGTTTTTTTCTTGACTCACTTCAAAAAAGTTACAAACAGTATCAAAATATAAGAAAAATGTCATTCACATAACTTAAAATCTGTGAATACACCTTTAAAAAACTATTTATTTATTTGCATCCATAGCTAAGAATAGTACACTTTGTTAACTATTACGCTAAAAATGATGGGCAACTCTTTGTTTTGAGGTTTTATAATTATAGTACAGCAAGAATGCAATGTTGATAGGCTGGATATGAAAGGTTATGGAGGGTGTCGGTTTCTTTGATACAGACTTGACTTTGAAAAAAAAATCAAGGGTTTCGTAGTATAAGGTGGCGTACAAGTAAAAATGAGTAGCATGAAACATGAGTACGTCTATTAGGTATTGAACTTTCTATTTTATTTTTCAAGGAAGTGTCTCATTTTTCTTTTCAACAATGTGATCTAGAGTTTGAGAGTTTTTGGCTGTGTTTCTGCTTTTACTGAATTTGTATTTATTTGCCAAGATTTGTTCACAAGTAGACACAAAAAAACAAAACAAAAAAAAGATGATGAGTTGCTGCTGGAATAAGTAGTGTAGAATAATGAGATGCTAGTATACATGATTTGAATTGCAGAATGTAAGAAACAAAACAGAATTGATTAAACCTTGTGTTTTTGTGATTGCAAAATGAAAAATATCATAAAAACATTTATTTAAGTAACGAAACAATGTCCTATCTAAAAAAAAGTAAACAAACAGACAAATCTAAATTTTTTATATGTATTTTCGCTGTATTTTATCGATTTAAGAAAGCTTGATACTTTTTAATAGTTGATGCTGTGTTTACTGGCAACGTGTTTTTGTCCAAAGTTCTAAATTAAAACTGCACTCTTTCAAAAGTGATGATGAAAAATTGCATGGATTATCATCAATTATGTTTCTGCTGATAGCGAAGAGTAAAATGTAAAGCGATTAAAAAATGTAGCCTGTGTAATAATTAACCGTATTTCGCTATTTATTTTTTTAAACGTTGCCAACCATGCATGCGGTACTCGTTTCTTTGTTATTCTTGTAGCCTTGATTTTGTCAACTCGTTCATTACTACGTTATTTATTTGCATGCAATATTATTATCATCCATCAGTGTCATTATTACTATTATTTTTTGTTACTTTTTTTACAATAATGGTAAAAACTTCAAAAAAATGTTGGTTTTTTTCTCGTGCATATTTTTAGCGTGCACATCTATTCTACTTTTATCATCAAACAACTTCATTCACGGGTGGCGTTCATCACATGCTAATTGATTGCCTTGTTATTATTTTCTCATAAAAATGTATTATTTTTTATACAAACTGAGTCGGACATTCAAAGAAAGAAACAAAAATTTGTGATTGTTCAAAAATCGCAAATTAAGATTACTTTTGGAGTCAACATGGTTATTATGGCGGCTGCCATTAATTAGTGAATGGCTTCTCTAGAGAAATTCAAAAGTTTTTTGTTAATCATTATTCTTGTTATTATTATTACTATTATTTTCTTGAGTATCTTCGTTTCTATACAAAACAACGTTTAAAACAAATAACTCTGTAAATTGTAAACAATAGCTTATAAAGAAGAATTAAAAATAAATAAAATGAAAACTTGAAAAATCAGTCTTAAAGTGACTGATGCACATAGATAATAATAACAACATTGTATAGAAATTGATAGAGGAACAAGAAAACTCACAAAGAGTCGAAAGTCTTCTCATGCTGTTGATATTGCCCATGCTGAAGCGGATGAAAGCTCTGACCATAAATTTTTGGATTGCGGCAAAGGCCAAAGGGGTCATCACCCATTCCGTATATACCTGCCACTGCTGCCATAATAATTTTTTATGGAACCGGTTCTTTATTTATTTATTTTTTAATCCAACTGTTACCATAGCACTGGCAAAGTATTCGTTGAATTTCACATCCAGTGATTCAAATATTAAGCAAGTTTTGTTGAGTTTTTTTAACTTCCACCAAAACTCTGTCAAGTTGCATATTTACGAGCATAGTAATCTCAGTTACTCCATTAGTAGCAAATAAAGAGAGTTGCTATATTTATAGTGGAATGTCAAAAAAGTAAGGGAATTTTTTATAACTTGTATAAAACGAGCAACGGAAAGAACAGAGAGCATTTTATTGTCGACATTAAACATTTTAAAGAAAATGCCTCAAGGCTTTTATATTTTAATATCTTGATATTTTGGTAAAAAAGCATTCAGACCTCACGAGTCTATCTTACTGTGTGTCTGTTCGATTACTCATCAAAACATCATTAATGATGCTTCTCTGTAGTTTTTTTTACAGAGGAAGCACGAAACCGACCAATTTTCATAATTACTTTAGGGTACTTCCTGGTGATCACCAAAAGCCAACGTATAACCCCCACCATAGCAATAACTAATTCTACCATTTATATGTCATCTTTCTATAAATATTTCCTTTCAATGCACCAACTTGAACTTTTTTAACGCCCTTAACGTCGTGCCTACCTACACACATTTATATTTATCCTTTCCAACTCCCCATCCTGCATGATTGAATGGTTTTCCTGCTTTATCTCTGGCACGACCAATACCACCACACATGTCCAGGGAAATAGTCATCCTGAAGGAAAGTAAAAACCACGAGAAAGAAAAAGTAGACAAGCAGAAGGAAAACTATAAAAAGAATGCGGATAAAAAAGGAACGACACACACAGACATGTATACACTTCCATTTGCAGAAGGTACTCAAAAACAATCCTTTTCTTGTTGCTGCTTCTCTGCTGCTGTTTTTTATCCACCCACTGGCGGAAGAAGGCCAAGAAGGAAAGCGTCGGTCTGCTCATAACAGCAGTTAAAGTAGTACACTGTTTTGTACTAATATTACCACATTGTACGACGACCACGACGAATAGTACGTATAAAACTTTTAGCATGATCATCATAGGTCAACAGTCTAAAAACATTTTTGTCTGTCTCAATGTGTGAGAAGAAGAAAGAGGAAGAAGAAAGGAATGATGTTGTTTGGAGGAGAAAACGGAGAAAGAAAGAATGTGTGTGTGTCTTTCTCTCTTTGACTGTCTACCTACCTATTATAGAGCATGTTGAATGGGATTTTATTTGATATCAAAGAAACACAGAAAGAAAAATAGGATGAGTATTTATAAGCTTGTAAAATGGTATTTAGTCCCATGTTACACTCCTATTTCGTTTTTTCTTCATCCATCTATTCTTCTTTCCGAGCTGCAAAAGAGTGGAAGAAATAAGTCTGGAAGGAAAGAGAAGAAGAGAGAAAGAAGAAGAAGCCACAATCCCTTCTTTTCTCCAAAAATCCGGCAAACGTATACATTCTTATGTACAGATAGGTACATATAATAGACAGCGACAGGCATAAAAGGCATTATCATCTCTCTTCTCTCTCCATCCATCTATGAGAAGCTAGGCCTTTTTTCATTTTCTCTCCATCTCTCTATACATTGTTCTACGGTTTTTATTAGATGATGTCAGTTGGACACGCAAACCCTGTACCACATTCACCAAACATGTAAAATCCACTAATATTATGTATGCAGCTAAGCAAGGAGCCCGACAAGACACAAAACACACACTTTCTACTTTCCCTTCTCTCTGTCTTTCTCCTTTCCTTCTTGTCTTCCTTTTAAAGGCTTTTTCATTTCATCTTTGAGAAAATTATTTTTATTATTTTATATGGTTTCTCTTTGTTCCTTTCGTATATTATTTCAATATTATTATTATTATTAAAACTATTTGAACGGCGTTAGTTTTCGCATCATCAGCACTATTTAAAAAACGTATGTAACCTTTCGCTTGGTTGGATAAAGGTTTGGCAGCAGCTGTCAAATTGAAAATGGACAAAAACATAAATGCATAAAGCAGAGAAAAAGACCTAATGTCAGTATACCCTCTCTAAAATAGTAACTCATTTTTCTATTGCTATTACTATTAATATTTATGTCTGTTCTGGTTTTGTAAAGGTTTGCTGGGATGATGATCACAGGTAATCATAATGTAATACCACCACATGAGAAAATAAAACGCTCTCTTTTCTTTCCCACACCACACTGCTGACAGTGAGCTCACGTAATAAATTATTTTGTTTGTTGTGAGAGTGAATATATACTATAAACAGTTGACTAGAGAAGAATTGGTGAGCTATCTCATTTCTTTGCACAAAACAACAGCAAAGAGAAATGTTTAAAAAACAGTTTTTGCTGTATTGTATTTTCCATACACTAGTATCCTAACCGTATGTGGGTTCGTTTACAATTATTTGTTTGTCATCATAATCAAAATAAATAACAACGTAACCCAGCATCACCACAGGTGGGGTGGGCAATCATAGTCATTCATGTCATTCATCATTGATGACACCAAGGATGTCACATGTCACGCGAAAATAAAACTAGAATCACAGCTTTCTTCATTGAATTCGCACAGTTAGTGGCCAGTTAAATGGACTAGAAAATAAGTACCAACACAATGTGACGGTTATATTTCACGGTATATAGTATTTTTCAAAATATTAAAAAAAACTTTTTTATTATTACTCGCTTTCATTTTTTCTGTGCACGAGAGAGTATGCACGTCACAACAACTGAACAATCAAACAATCTCTCGCCGTCTGTCTGTGAAAATTATGCAGCATCAGGTAAGACAAGAGTATGCTGCTGCTGCTCCTTCCCATCACATGTCAGGTCCAATGAGCTGATCATAATTCAACGTCATTTTCATTCCAGCATCATGCTCATCATCATGATCATTGCACAGAGTTTATTGTGTGTGACATGGCAATAAATTCCACAGAAACATATTGCTTCACTATCTCTTATCTCTCCACTTCAGAAACAAACAAGATAATATCCATCACGGTTTTAAAATACACGTTTTACTACCACAGGCTATTTTTACGCAGGGGAATAATATTCTCAAATCACGCATGACATTTTCTTCAACAAAGGGATAGAAATTTAAAACCATCCCAAGGTAATGATCACCACAGTGATAACGACAACTATGAGGAAAGTGAGTAGTGTAGATGTTAGCTTTCATTACTATTACTATTATTATTATTATTAATACTATTGATAATAATATTAACAGTTGTAGTCCTTGTCATAGCAATAGTAGGGTTTTTTGTATTTACAAAATAAATTGTTAGCGTAATACTGTTGTTGCTGCTTACACATTTTTGATTTTCGAACAATAGTCATATTAATGTCAATAATGGGTGTGATGCTAGAACAGAGACACTCTTGTTTCAAGTCTTTCTCAAGTTGCTCATCAAATTTGATTATTAGCATGACGATGGTCATTTGAAAAGTTAAAAAGACAAGTAAAAAGCTACTGTTGATGCTGATAATGTGAGGGAAATATACTCTTTGAGTTAGGCATGGTGATGATGATGCCGATAATAATGTTGACGCAGCTACAACAACGCTAGTAGGTTGATAATGTGTGTCGTCGTACTGTTGTTTCTGTTGATGCTGGATATGTGCCAGAAAGAGAAGAAAGATGAGAAGAAGGAGAACAAAGTTTCTTCCTTCCTTTTTCTTCATCATCATCTTCGTCAGTGTTCCGTTTGGTCGTCCTTTCAAATTAAGGACAATTTCAAACAACAACCACTACAACAACAACAACAACAAAAACCACCACATCACCACCATTATTTATTTATTTACTCACATTTTTTACTACTACTTTAAATCTCACTACTTGTTACTCTCACTTTAGGAACAACAAGTTTATGCGGAACGGAAGATGAAAACGGAGGAGGAGGAGGAGAGTAATAAAAAGAAGAATGCAAGACTTGGGAAATTGCTTGAAAGTAGTGAATATTTTTTTCTCAACTTTTTTTCTCTTTTTTCTCCACCACTACTCTATATAATATGTTCTGGTGATGTTGTTAGGTAGGCGGTGGTGGGTGATCAAGAAAAGCGATCTCTCTAATAAAGTCAAAAGGCGGTCGTAATCGTTGTCCTGGTTTGTTGCCGTCATGCATCATGAGGCTTGATGTGATGGTGTGTGAGTTGCGGCTCGGTGGAATTGCTTTGGCCAACAGATAATTAAGTGGATAATGTTGTTATTACGTAGAGCAGTTGTACATAAACTAATTGTCAGTATTTCAAGATTACTTGTAATATTTTATTGCTAGTTAACTTTTACAACAAGTCACATGTAAGTAATAATATCTTGCTCCGACAACATACCCCCAACAGAGAGATTTTACTCTTTGCTCCCTCGTAAAAGTCAAAGTCAACTCTGTTGAGTGGAGTGAACTACATTATTATATTATTTTTACTAGCCCACTGACACTGCACCGGCAGCAGGAGCAACTAGTCAGACGCTATCTTCATCTTGTAACATGGTGATGTTGATGATGATGATGACGACACACACAAATGTTTCCTCTCATTGTCCTTAACATTATCTTTATCATTATTATTATTATTATTACATTAATTTTTGGTAACTTTCCAAATGGAAGAAAAGTTTCTGATGTCGTCCGTGTCACTGTATTTATTATTCAGTTTTCTTGCTCCCTTTTCTATACACACCATCTGATCAGCAAACGGATAAAACATGATTACTTTTGTTGATGATGATGATCATCATCATCATATGAGGATGATAATACACTAGTTGATTTTTAATCTGTTTTTCTGTCCTTTACTTTTTGTTCTTGAAACTTATTATTATTATTATTAGGAATTATTACAACAACCCCGTCAAGTATATCAAGTGACGTATTCAAAGTGACTTGTTGGTATTTGTGCTATTTCGTACTTCCAACTTGCAAGCATGTCTGAGTGAGAGGAAGAGACAGTGAGGAATTGCAGATGATTAAATTACCCACTAACTTAGGTACATGTCACGTCTTTTTATTGTCTTTTTTCAACGAGTTTTAGTCAAGCAAGTTGTCGTACGTACGCAAAGCACAAGTGTTTACGTATGCAGTAATTAGGTATTGTTTTAAAATCACAGTTAAATAAATAGCAATGATGAAAAATGGCGCAATGTTTCCGAAAACACGACACGATACTTGTACTTAAATGTATACTCGTTTGCGAAATTGATTTTTTGTTGTTTATTTTTGCAATAATAATGCATAATGTATCAGCACAGTAACGATAATACTATGCACTTGCACTCAACAAAGCTGAAAAATTTTAATATCTTGTAATTCTGTCGGCAGGACAACTCCACAAATAACTTGAGCATCATCATCATCAGAAGCAGTGCAAAAAAGAGCCTCATTGACTTGTTTCCTCCACAATTACTACTCCACTGTTTACACACACGTATACCAACATAGAAAATAGGAGGAAGAAGAACAGGCAACAAGTGGAATAAGTGTACTTGGGGAGAAATGAATACTCCTAGTTTTTAGACGATTATGGTGGTGGTAGTGCTACCACTACTTGTACTTCTTTGCAAGCAAAATTTAAGCGGAACAATAGTAGTCAAATTATTTAAAAAATTGGAAAATAGAACAAACTCTGCTAGTGAACTTTTGCATTTTTTACTTTTTCTTTGAGTTTGGAATGGCAAAAACTATGTGTATACTTTAATTTGTATTCCTCTTTTTTTAAGAAAAAATAAAGAAAAAATGCCAATATGTTAAATTTTCCTGATGACTTTTTCGTAAAGTGCTGGGATTGTTCAACCTTTAAGCAGCAACAACAGAGCACAAAACACACTTTTTACATCACACCACATAACTCACAACACCATGCCACCACCATCACCATTTTGTCGTCGTCATCACTACAACAACATCACCGACAGACTGATTGTGAGTTTTCAGAAAGAGAAAAAAATGTTTTTACCGTGCGATGACGGTATGTGTGTGTGTGGTGGTAGTGATAGTACATAAGATGTGCTTTGTGAGAACTCACTCAACAAGCGAGCAAGTTAAACGAGAAAAGATGATGACGATGATGAAAAACAAGAGCACACACACAGACAGAAAAAGAGAGCGCAACAAGGCTCGCAAGTTTGGCAATAAAGAGAATAAAAGTCTATTATGTTTTTTGCACATTTATACTTAAGTGTATTGGTACAAGTGAACCGTGATGATGATATTGAGTTAGTAATGATAATTATATTGGCGATGAGACGACGATGAAGATGACGTCGGGGAAAGAAGAGGAGAAAGAGTTTTGAACATTATCATTATTATCAACCTTCACTTATGCAAAGTCGTCCGAGCTCATTTAAATGCAGCAGCCCACTGCATAACGTAAGCTAATTGGTTGTCTGTAGTCTGCACACGTTTGTTTGTTAATTCTGAATAGATTGGCGAATGAGTTGTTGCGTAGTGTTGCTTCACCGACACATTTTCGTTCATTTGAAGAAAAAAGTTTCAAAGTGCACTGTAGGAAATGTTTGACTGTACAAGTGAACATGTAAAAATGTGCACTCTTTTTTCTATTATATATTAGTGGGCTTTCAACCAACACTTCCATCGTACCATCATCATCATTATCATCATCAAAGGAAATGGTGTGTTGGTGGCAGCACGTATAAAAATTATTGGAGAAAGGAGTTTCTAGTACTTTATCCTTTGTTTTCCATGTCAGTTTTTCTTTTTCTTTCAGCCTCCCTTCGCCTCAGATATATGTATTGGTGTTTTCTGTGTGTTTGTGCGGAAGTAGAAATGAACATACTGCTTTTTTATAGAACTGTTATTTTATTCAGTGAAAAATGAACACATGACCGTGTGTTGGCGGCTCCACCGCAAAATATTACGTTACTTGCTACACATTATTTATAGTAATAAAAAAGAGAACGGAAATGAGTAGGCCGACGCCAAATGCCGCCGTAGCCCTACATAGTGGTTGCAAAGACGATATGATCACGATAATATGATGAGTTTCAGCTCATCATCAACTGATGTGAACAACTTGAACATCAGTAGAGCAATCCTCTCTTAAGGGTAATTTATCATTCCATTTTCTCTTTTTCCATTTACGAGCAAAACTGAGCAGCAGGATAGAGACATACAAGGCGAGTATGCGTATACGTTGCAGAAACTACATACCTTTATGTTTTTTTTAAATAAGCAACTCTACCACGAGAAGTGTGTAGCTATACATATATATAATATATTAGTTTTTTTCTTGTTCATTCTGTTTGCTGGAGGCAAAAAAAATCATGATCCATCTGAGAATGGGATGAAGTGGAACAAAATATAATCATAAGCTGTTGTATGAGACTAGGGAACAGGAAGAGAAGCAGACAGACAGACTGACTACTTGTATTTGAAAAAAGTAGAGTAATAATAATATTAAATAATATCTCGACAAAGCGGCGGGTTTGATGAACGCCAACACCAAAAATGGTTATTTAGGAAGTTTTAACGAGTTACGAAATACACAACTTTTCGTTTTAAATTGAAAGAGGAAAGAGGAGAAAATGAAAAAACCTACCTACTAATATTTTTAAGACTTTATTTTTAAGAAAGAGAAAAAGAGCATAAAAGCTTTTCAAGCTATTTTTGCGTTTACTCGAGTAGGAAATAAAAATGTAACTGTCAAGAGCACCAGGACGGTACGTCAACTTTAGAGAGAGAGAGAGAGTTTTGAAAAGGCGAACAGCCTGGAAAGTCAATCTAGCTAGCTACATATTACTTATGTAGTTACCACTCTATACATATTGTAGTGGTGTGCCTCCACACTTTAAAATGGAGAGGAAGGAGGGGAGAAAACAGAGAAAAAACAGCGTCCTCAAGTGGAAGAAAGGAATGGATTGATGGACAAAAAAGAAACAAGATGAATAAAAAAGTGTACTTTGTAACAGACAGAGTGAATGATTCTTTTGCCTGATATCACACAGAAAAAGTTTCAACTTGACAAGTTGCAAGAGATGGGAGATGAGTTGAATGAAAAAGTGATAAAGTAGAGAAAGAAAGGAGAAAAAGGCTGCTGACACTACCACACCAAGGCGGTGGTGGCGGCTGGAGACAGAGACAGAAGGAAAAATGGAGGAAGGATTTATGTTACCACTTAAACAAGTTTGACACCATTAGTAGGGCAATGACGATGATAACGACGAGAATGATGATGATGATGATGATGACGGTATCAACAAGACAACTTGAGAATTACACGCACAAACAAGTCACCACCAACCACTACATTTTACTATGCTAACAATACAGTTTGGAGATAGACAGACAGATAGATAGGTGGATAGAACGTATGCCTACGTCACAAGTGATGATGACGCCAAGGATGAGGATGCCGAATTTGAACGTTATTTTCTTTTGAAAAAAAACAGGCGACGACGACCTGTTTTCTTGCGCGGTGCGTCGCGTGTGACTACTTATAGTCATGTGGAGGGAAAACTAGAAAAAGTGATCGAGTACGTACGTTCGTGCAATGTTCGCTTGTGTTGTTCAGCTAGCAAAAAATATTCATGTGTGGAACTAGGCGGTTTAGAAAAAAGGGAAAGTAGAAGAGAGAGAGAAGTGAGAGATTGGAGAGAAAGAGAGAGCTACTTCGCTGGCGCTGCTGCTGTTGAGCGCCAATGTTGTTGGAGGTGTTGGTAGATGTGGTGCCGTTGTACAACAACAACGCTTCTTCTTTCTCTGTTTTTCGCATATCATGATCATGTTGTGTGTTGGAATGAGAGCAGAGGAGTTAGTAAAGTATAGTCTGAACAGCTAGTCAAGTGAGGAAAGAAAATGAGGAACCTCAAAGCCTTTTGCTTACTTGCCTGTTATTTTGCGTTCCTATAATAATATTCCCTCCTCTCGCGCTCTCTCTCCGACTCATCTTTTTTTGCCTTGCCTCTTCATCTGACGATGATGCGAGTGATACGAAGCTGGCATTTTTATGATGATGATGCATGATATTTTATAGTAATATTATGAAGCATTATTTTTATCATTCTCTCAAAGCTCTTCCATTAACA
>JAANSP010002969.1:0-11976 GCA_036850745.1 Homidia socia | reverse complement strand
CGGATGATTTGTCGTTTTATACCAACGACTCTTCAAGTCATCCCATTTCAACGACTACACAGTTGACTCAATATGAGTAAGTCTAACGTCTAGCTAGATAATCTCAAAACCACATACACATTAATAAAAATACAAGAGTTGAAAACCTTTATGTAAAAAAAGTTGTCATCCATTATTCAAGAATGCGAGTCAACGGTAGTGACTTTTTTACTCATAATCTAAATGCTCCATCATCAGACTAGGAACTGAATCTTTCTGATCAGATTACATACTAGTTATGCAACTAGCAGCATACATAATATCAAATGAAATGTTGTCCATAACTTTGGAAGCGTTGACGCAAGGAAATGAAGTGTTAATGCCCAAAAATGCTAATAGTATTTCATAAGATCATCATTGTGTCAGCAACTTGTCATATCACAAAGCATAATCAATCAATAAGTCAAATCCATAAAGGTGCTCCGTAATATGAAACACTGGCTTCATTTCCAATTTTCTCAGAGGAAGTAGTGGGCTATTCACCCACTCATTTTTAGGGACATCTGGTGCATATTAGTGGCTAATGAGTCCAATATAATATTTTGACCTGGCCTGCCTCCATTCTCCAAGTACAATAGTTGTACAAACCTCGTGTTTGGTTAGAGGGGGAAAATATTTGTGTATCATTGTGACTATAACTTCAAGCCATAAATCCGTAAAAATGACGAAAGCGAAATTGAAATATTATATAATTTCGTCGTAATAGTAAACGAAAGGTAAAACAAGCGAGTGCCGCCACAAGCATTGCATTGCGGTGATCTACAATTTTACTTTGTGAACGCGGGTATAAAGTAGAATAAAATTTTATAGAAAATGAAAGATAAGCAGAAATATCAAAGTATCCCATTTGTCAGTAACTGGCTCCTTGTTTGGTTGGTTATAATTGCAACATTATAAGTAAAGACGCTTGGTGTTGTCTATCAATAGGAACCACCACTACAGTAATTCTTTTAGTTTTAACAACTAAGTAATTGCTTTAATCATTATATCAATGAAGCTACTTGCTGTGCTTCCATCCTTCATTTATTCTAAAGGGTTATTATTTAGCATTTTTCATATACCTCCATTGACAGAAGGACACATACACACAGTGACACAATACACCCAACCTTAGCTTAATTTACGTTGTCATAGCATTTCCTTTGAGCAATCGGAATTGAACAAGATATGAACTTGAAATAAAAGTATGTTTACTTCCTGTCAGGTGTGCATGTTGTCATTTTATTCTCTCCGCAATTGTTGGAGAAGTGGTGTACTTTTTGCATATTTGAGCTGCCCTTTTGGTCAAATGTTTCGCAGACGGTTTTATTCGTGTATGTTAACATGCATATTTAATATCTGTGAACAAATCCCTTTATTTGTACATAATGTTTTGTATAAACTCGTTTTGATGATGGCATGTTTGAAATTGTGTTGCAAAGAAAGTACATTTATTTAAAGCCCAACAACTTTGAAGTTTTTATACCAACGATTTTTTTTCATTCTTCCATGATCTCACTCAATTTGCATTTCAAATTCGTT
Organism: Homidia socia; assembly: GCA_036850745.1. Lineage (NCBI taxonomy): Eukaryota > Metazoa > Arthropoda > Collembola > Entomobryomorpha > Entomobryidae > Homidia > Homidia socia. The sequence continues at coordinate 10,416 of JAANSP010002969.1, read as the reverse complement.
TTTTAAAGGCTACATTTGCATTATATCACGGATTACATAGGAATTATATTCCCAAAACGAGGAACAGGAAATAACTCCAACGATTCATCATTATCATCATCATCATAAGAGCGGGTAGCATTAAATGTGAGGATAGATGTATAATACATGTAAGCGTATTTTGAAATGGAAAAAAGCTCTCAAATGCCAAATATATGCTTGGGTGTATGGAAGATAATGTATTTAAATCAATGACGCTCGCAACACCATAACCATAATGCATGAATGCAAGCAAAGATTTTCAACAATTTTTTCACACTTTATACAACTATATCGTAAGTTGTGCATTCTCATATTACATTGATACATCATAGCGGCTTCACGACAAAATGCCGCTTTACACCTTTGACTTTTCTTAATTAAATCGCATCTTCTTTGTTTGTAAAGTTTCGTCCGCAATTTCTATACAATGTGCAAGATTTTAATGGAGTTTTCCAGAGACTCGTGTTTCTTAATCCAGTGATTGTTTGCAGTGGTTAGTAGTTGTTAACCTAGATAAACAAGGAGAATGACAAGCTGACGATGTGAAGACATTGATACTATTTAATGGTTTACATAAGGTAATATACTTAGTATTCCACTATAATATTATGCATGTACGAGTAGATTATAGAGATAAATAAATCAGAGGAACCAGAAAACAAAAACAAAGTCGGGTTTGCTTTCTACTTTCCGATATTCCTGCATTGCATTAACAAAGACAAAAGCTAAAAACACAGTGCATGTTATACACCTTTCCTGCTGAGTAATACCCTAATAATAATAATAATAATATACTCTACTCTACTTATAAATGTACGGGGCAAAGCGATATATTTCTTTTTGGAGAACTCAGGCTGCGAAATAAAGGTCATTGTTTGGCTTCTTCTCACCCAGACTGTTTCTTCCAATTCGCTTTATCGTAGAAAATTCAACAGCATAAAGAAGCGCCTTATTAACCTTCTTGGATTTTTTCAATATCAGTTGTATTTCTCTATCACATTTTCTCCACTGAATTCAGCTTACCTAGTTATTTGTTGACACTGTTACTATAATGTCAGAATATTGGCATCTCTTAAAATACCATTCGCAAAAAGTATTTTTTGCATAACATGGAAAAATCACAAGTTATGGGGATTCAGCAATCAAATTACGCTAGTAGTGGGAAGGAGAGATTTAGTTTACTCGCTTATTGCTTGTAGCAGACATGGCGATACACTTACTAATTTGCTACTATGTATCACTATACTGTGTAGGTACATCATGTAATTGTATACGTATACACGTGGTCTTTGAAATGCACACATACTACATTTATAATGAGCCTACCGTCTCGTTCAAATCATTGAAATGAGGAGAAATGTATACTGGTAAAGTGTTAAATTAACGACGATAACATACTGAAGCATATTGTTTTTTTCGCTATCAATATTTTTATTACTATTACATATTTTTCGCAGTTATGCAAAAATGTCGTGTTATTTATTTGTTATTTCTTAATTGGATTCAATTTTTGTATGGTTGCTCAGCGGAACATATTCATATAATTAGAACATAAAGTTGTATCTAGTTTTGTTTAGTGTTGAGTAAAATTCCAACCAACTCCACTGATGATCAATAATTGTCATTTTGCATTTAAAGTTGATTTGACAACGTAAATTAATGAGCGCTTTAAGGTTAAGGCGATGCTCACATACAGCTGGAAATTTGATAGGAGAAGAGTTGTGACGATGTCATAATGAACTCGGACGATTTCATTTAGTAGTTTTGCTGCAAAAAGGGAGTTCATATAGACTATCCATGTAACCACACGTATGAGTAGATATCATCTCATTCTATGGAAGACCTTATTGTGAAATAGGAACATTGTCTCTCTCTCTTTCTCAACCATGTATCTAAATATGTGCCATTAATATGAAATACAAATATAATGTGAAATATATGAGAGATATACATATGTACTCTTATTACGTGTACGTGTATATAATGAAAGAAAATTCGCTATAAGAATAATAATAATCATTATTAAAAGTTGTGAGTACTTGGAAATATGACGATGATGAGTCTCAAGCTCATAGTTGGTTTCTGTGATATGCAGAAATAGATAGACTGCGGACTAGCACCAGATATGTATTTCTGATGGTATTTATGCTCCATTTTTCTATTAAACACATCTTCTCATGTAATAGTTATTAATTATATCTTCACAGCGTCATCACCCAATACAGGTTGTTTTACGAAAATAAACAATTTAATGACAAATATATTGTTGACGCCGTTAACGGACATGATTTCACTGGTAGTATTTTTTCTCCGAATAGGTCTTACTATTTATAACAGTTATGTCGACACCTGACCAATGTTCCCATTTCAGGCATCATGAATTTAGTTTCAATTTCAACATGTTATTGATCTATTATGTGCAATAGTAAGGTGGCTAAAATGAGTAGAATGAAAAAATGGACGAAAAGCCGCAATTCACTCACTATTGTTGCCTTGTTAGTTCGAGAGAAAAAATTTACCTTGAAACTCAATACATTTGAGATTCAAGTTTTAAAATCGGAAAGGTAGAAAATATGGACGGCGTGGTCTCTGTATACTTGAATGGTAAATTTTTTTGGTATACTTATTATCTTTCTGAAATGTTAACTTCTCAACTAAGCGTCATATGCCAATATCGCTTCTCCTAATTGCTACAAGGTAACTTTATTTAAAATGACACATGCCATAGAATATAGCTCAAAGGAAAGTGACAGAGAAATTGGATATTGTTACATGCCACTATTTTAATGGTTTTGACATGGTCAAGTTGTTTTTTGGTAGCTCATTTAGACTGTCCCCATTACCACAAATGTCCCGACACATAAGAAAAACAGAATGCAATTCTATGTATTTTACCTATACATACGTATTATGTGCAGGATTTTATCAAGGCTAATGGAAAAAGTATTGATGGAACATGAAAGCCCACCAAACCATTTTTCGCAAAAAATACTTTTTGTGATGTAACGAAACAATAGAGCTAAATGACTATAAGAAAAGTCTGACAGGTATTGACAGGAAACACTGCGCTGCTCCAATTGTTCAATGACACTTTTGATTTGTTACGTTTTTATGATTTCTACCTTGTAAAAACAGTACATGTTTATTGCAAAGTTTGGGCACTATTTATAATTTACTAATTTGGGTCTAATAAAACAAACACTTGGTAAATTAGTTGAAATAATTTTTCATGCTTTTTATTATTCCTAATTGTTTTTACATTAGTGTAGGATAGCCCCTTTGTGGTACTCACTCATTATAGTTTAAGGGTTAAGAGTAAACGATTTTTCTCGTCGAGTACTATTGTTCTTTCTAGTAGAAAATAACAAAATGATTTAACATATCAATAATATTTTGTGAAAAAACATAAAAATTATCGACATGGACTGGAATGACTGGATAGCATAATTACATTCCATGTATAATATTTCCGTGCATTCTAGCATTCTATGTGATTGTAGGAAACGTATTGTTCAGTAGGTATATGACTTTTATGAAAATGGATAAGTCCAGGAAAAGTGCGGGAAAATTACATGAGATTATTTCGTGCTGCCTCCACGTCTGTGGACTCCACCACGTTGTCGGAAATGTGATTTTCCCTGAATCATGTTTTGAATTTTCTGATGAGAAAAGAAGAAGGGAATTGCTAAAACCATTTGGTGCACAAAGTTTCTAGCATTTTAAAACTTGTTAATAGCAGTGAAATGACGATTCTGCTATTTTCCATGTTTGGTTTCTTGGAATTCCACCACACCGTTTCCACCCAGCAGTGGGGTATTGACTGTTCACAATTTCTGAGTTATTAAAATGTATGTTGATCTGACAAATACCTACTTATGTTCCTGCAAAGTGAAAAAGGATGGCACGAAATGCAATTTTCCCATCTTGGCTTGTTTGAGTGGGATGAAATGGAAATTTTTAGGTGCAGTTAGAATAGGAGGTTGCAAGACGAAAACTAATGGGCAAATGACAGCTCTAGGAAATGCAGGAGTTTATACCAAAATTATGTAACAAACTTGGAACCAGTTGTACGATTGGGTATAAATATAGTCTACTTACGATAACACAGTACACAAGAGAACAAAATATGGGTTTATGTATTTATAAAATAGAACCTGTAGTAAATGTTTCATTTATGACAACTAAGTTTCAATTTATAAATGTAATGGTCCAACATAAAACAGGAAAAATATTATATAATTGTTCAAGTGTTTTATCTTCCAAACTAGTAGGAATGGGAACCATATTCTCTATTTTGTTCCGAGCTGTTTTTCGGTGTTAATAATGTTAACGTTTTTTACATCATTTTTTATGTTTATAGAAAAATTAAAGGAATTACTAGTTAAGTTCTGATGGTAATGCCAGTTGTACTACCATTGTTCTTACCATAAAGATAAAACCAGTAAAAAGTAAAAAAAAAAAATCTGTCACAGAATTTCTGTGAAAGGTTGATGGCAAACTTAATCTTTCACTAGATATAAATATGTATAGGTATATACGTAACGAATTTAGTTAGACACATGATGTCCCAATGAAAGTTTTTCTTCATTAACCGACATGATATGGGGGAGTCTCCCCCCTAATCGTATAAAGTACCATGAATTTAAACCATCCCTGTGCCCTTACCACAAAAATCGTTAATTTTTTGCAATAGCTTTATTTTACACATATGACAATCATTTAGCTTTCTTGGAATTCGTATACATGATAAATATGGGCAACAGTTGGAAACTTGCTCTGTTTAGAATTTGGCNTACATGATAAATATGGGCAACAGTTGGAAACTTGTTCTGTTTAGAATTTGGCGAACCACGCAAATGATAATCCTTGTTACACAATTCTAGTATTTGGAAAAATGAGCACATACTGCTCTGTCAGCTCTGTTTATGCAATATTTTCTCGAAATTGGAAATTCTTACAAAGGACCTTGACACCGGATTATTTTTTAGAATCTATGACCAGTAGAAAAGTGACCAGAGATTTCGTTTAGGACACTTTGAGAATTTCCATTCCACGTTCTTTTTGATACGTAGCAAACTTCGGGTACGTGTGTTTATAGGTGCATATTATTATTTTTTGTCACCGCAACATAGTCATTACATGATTGACAAAACACACATGAAAAGTTCAAAATAATCTACTTGTAAATTTATTTCGTGGTACTTTCACACAAATTTGTTATAAAACACCTGTACGCTCCACCAAAATATTTATAGGTAACTAATCTGAAATGATGTTAAACACCTTATATACCTACACATTTTTACCAATTATCCGTAGGATTCAGGTTAGGTTGCAGCCAAAGAGGAAAGTTAACAGTGTTGCGCAATGATTCACAGATTTGCTTGAATTGTAAACAGAAAATAATTTCATGGAGGGGAAGAAGATGAAGGAACTAAAACATGAGCGTGCAATTTAGAACGTAGGCCACCGACTGTGTGTAGGCATGTGTAATGCAATATAGGTACATTAATATATTCGGAGTAGCCAAAGAGGAAAGTTAACAGTGTTGCGCAATGATTCACAGATTTGCTTGAATTGTAAACAGAAAATAATTTCATGGAGGGGAAGAAGATGAAGGAACTAAAACACGAGCGTGCAATTTAGAACGTAGGCCACCGACTGTGTGTAGGCATGTGTAATGCAATATAGGCACATTAATATATTCGGAGTACAAATAGCAAATACAGTTTTACCAAAGTACCTATTAAGCCACAACCACTTCAAAAGATCACATACATAGTAACTGAAAATGTATTAAATAGCAGCCTAAATCTATATATTTTTTGTAATGTAATGCAACAAGTTCATGTTTATTATTATTACTATTATTCGATTCACTGAATACTTCACAGCCACTCGCCAGTCTCTCCCTCTCTCATTAGTCGAATGTCCTAGCATAATCTTTCCTTTTTTACTTTTGTATGACAAGATCTACAATGCCTAATACCTATCTCAAAAAATCCAACGTACGCCATTCCCTCAGCCTCTTACACAGATTGAACCAATGGTAGCATTTATTGTTCAGGACGACCTTTATATTAGTTGCTAGCACACTCGCAACATTAAAAATGAACTTTTGAAACCGTCTTCATTTAAACTAGACGTATTATTTAATATTTTGGGGGTACACAAATTGCTGATTACCTCTATTTTAACTTTAAAATACACCATCCATGTGATGTGTGACAAGTAAAGCATATTGACATAAAAATGCATATTTTTTAACTAAACATTTAGAGAATTTATATTTGGTAATATTAGTACATATTGGATGCCAAGAGAAAACAAAGGACACAACTCGAAAAGTAGGTGAAAGTAATTGTTTTCTAGGTAAACATTTTTACATGGTATCATTCGGGATATTTGTTTCATGAGTTATTGACAAACGATAAATCATGGAATGCTCCAATTCTATCGTTTCAAAAAGTTTGGATTTGTTTCTTTTCCAGTACCACATTTTCGAAGGAAGCAGCAATGAACATATAAAAAACTTTGAAAGCACAAAGGACAATAACAACAAACTTCATTGTTTGTGGAGATTGATATTGTTATTCATTGTTGTTTTAGCCACGGAATGGAAAAAAGATGTTGATAATATCAGTGTCTGTAATAAAAAGTACACTCAAATACTTCGTCAAAAATAACAACGGCTCCCACGGATGCATGTGAATAAATTGATGAGAAATCAACAGCTGCAGCCTGTTGGCATGTATTTACTCGTACCCCACGCTACCTGAAGCGAGGTTTCGCTAATTTATAAAGTAGTTACTTATTGCACCAATCTACTCTAAACTTGGTATACAGACACATTGACCCAGCCTGAATAATTCTTTAGGATTTTGATCCAAATTGGTTAACCATTATAGGGAAAAATATTGGAAATAAAAACTATCTGTTCGCCTTTTTACAACGCTATGAGGGACGATTTCCCCAGTAAATTAGTTTACTCTAAAGTGAAAAAGGGGAAGGAGCGATTTCAAAAAATTCTCTCTATTAAGTTTTATGCGCCCGCGACAGGCAGTGTTTTTGTTTTGTGATGCGTATAGCTACATTTAGATTCTATGCGCAATCATTATTTACGCGTTCTTGCGTTCAACCCAACATTTAGTATAGAATTTTGATTCAATCATTTGAATTCATTGAAGCAAAAAACATTTTCATGAAACGGCTAATGTTTTGAGATGAATTTTATCTGCTTTCATTTGTTGCATGTTTCTCGTGTAACATTTGGCTTTTTGCCTTTGTGAGGAGGACTTTATTACAGTGTCTGAAGTGAGCTTTAAACAAGCGTCAAACTTAAAGTTCTGTACTCATTTTGGAAACAAAGTTGCTACCGTGTTTATAAGTATAGTTGCCGATTTACTTTCCAACATTTGAATATGATAAGAAAGGGCATTCATATTAAAAGGATTACAAACTGCTTAAGTTATGCATTCATACATTTTACTGAAGTGAAACAAGGCAGTTTTCAATAAAAAAAATCCTTCAGTTTATGTCCTCATTCATCTCCAATTTCAGCATTTTGCTGAGTGACATATTTAATGCCCCATGCAAATTTTACAATGATCTTTCCTTATAATTAGTAATACATAGATAGCAATAACTGATTAATAAAAATACGGGTTGACATGACGAAATATTCTCAGAAACTGGATGCTTTTGTAACATATGTGGGTGAAGTGATACTAGATTTATTACGAGGTTTCCTTGCCTCCATATTAATTTTTGGGCTTTTGACAAATGTTTGCCCGCTGTGACTTTAAAACGGATGTTAAGTTGAGTAATTGACGGTGAGTGAGTAAACATAAAGTAAATAGGTAACACGCAGGCAGGAAAAGGCTGTACCTACGTATTAATGAATGGTACTGTGTATGTAATGCTTGTTTGTTTCCCATTTTCAACTTGTTGCTCAAACTTCATATAATGTGGAATTTGCTAGACTTTTCTCAATCATTCCATTGCCTTCCTTTTTTTCTTTTTATGCTGTCAGAAGAGTCTTTTGAACGTATAGGATGCCAGAGAGTAATAAAGGAAGTTTCTTAGAAATTCGATTGGCATCGATTCCAATGGCACAGTCAATACGTAGGTAGTTTAATTCCTGCTTGCTGAAGTAGATATACATAATTGCAACAAGGAAGTAGTGAAAGTTGCGTGTGTACTAAAGAGTGATAGAAAAAGGCCGGAATTATAAAAGAGAATGCTTCTAGAAACTACTCAATTACGGCAAAATGCAGATAACAGCTAGAAGACTTTTAAAGGCTCGTTGTAGAGGCAAAAACTTTGACTTTCATTCCCAAAATGAAATGAATGCTTAATTTCAATATTCAACGTACTTTGCGGAACAATTTACAATTTTAATCAGTGCTAATTGATGTATTTGATTATAAAATTCAAAACTTTCTAGACAATGAGACAATTTATGATTTAAGGAAGGTAAAAGGGTTAACTTGAATAATATGAACTTAGGATAACTAATCAAATTGGTGCAGTTACCTGCCTTCCAATATTTGAGTGCAGTTGTTACAACGATTGCAAATTCAATTAAAAACGGTTGTTAGAAACATATTGTACTTTTCCAGACGTTTCTTTTAATTGTGCTTCATTTGATCTATGCGTTCCTCAATCATTTATAAGGCGTGTGTATAACCTTCTTCTAAAAGATTACTGTGTGTACTGTATTCATTGTCCATGTCCTCAAGATCTGTTTTTCCATTTCTTGTGAACTTTGTAGATCACTGACAACTGTGGGAGTAGAGTAACCATTTGGATCAATTTAATAAGCAGGCATCCGAAATACAGTAGGTGGTATTTTGCCACGCTTTTCACCTGTAAGGTATCATAATGCGATATGACATTCGTTGTACACGGAAAAGCAAGATGGAAACTCCATAGTCTATAAACCCTTACGTGACTTTTATTTTGCACAGACTAGGCAACTTGTACACTTTTAATTTGGTTTCATAAAACGGAAAGTTACGCGACCGTATAATAGTTGAATGGAAGAAAGAGAAATTAATTGTTGTCAAGTGGTGAAGCCTGCAGAGCTACTTCTTGATTTCACCATGTCTGTCTGTATGATGGTTCGACCGATACCTATGTGTATCTCGGCAGGATTTTGTTTCTACAATCAATTACTAATCACCAAAGCTGCTACTTCATGTGTGATTTTGTAATTGATCCGTCAACCGCAAAATAATGTTATTTTGTTATTTAAATGAATGAATACAAATAAATAATTTCAAAAAGTCGTTTCAGTTGTGAAAGTTTTGTGGTAACGGGTTGCAGCTACTCTTTTCAGTTTTAAACAAAAAAAATGTGTCATGCTCCTATCAAGTCTTGTTGATAATGTGTTAGAAAACACAGGTATTCCAAAAATTAACTTTAAATGATATATTTTGTTTACATAGTGAAAGTGACAACAGTAGCGTGACAACGAGTGTGTACGGCATGCCAACATCATCACCTTCTGCAACGCCAACACCTCAACCTGGCTCACCTTACGGCCACTTGCACCACCGACACAGGGGGAGCGGAAGTAGCAGTAGTCATCAGCATCATCACAATTGCTCCCATCACCAGAGTCACTTCCACAGTCATCATCATCCTAGCAGCAGCACTTCCAGTAACCACAGCCAGCAAAGCTATTCCACACATCACAGTCAAATGAGCAGTAGTATGAGCCATAGAAGCATGTCGGATGCTTCCTCATCTTACCACAATCACAGACATCACCATCATCATCACCACCACCATCGAAAAAGGAAAAGTCCAGAACCGTAAGCCCACATTAATTTCATCTCATTTCTACCAACTTCTTTGAACTATAATCAAACCAAATTAAGATCTCACGGTTCATCAGTCCATGTATGTATATAAATATGTATGCAATAATTATCGAATCAGTAATGAACTCATCGCCAAAGAAATTCATTTTCCAGACAATCATCATATAATACTTTTGACACAAATGCATTACATTTAAAATGATAAAATTCCCTAGGGACGATAGCTTAAATTTCCCAACGTATTTTAATAAAAATATCCGATCTGAGTTAAGCTTTGCAATTTGCGATAGAAGCAGAAAAGGTGTGCTGTTCCACCACCACACTTTGTATTTTTTCTCTCTACCAACTTCTACTAATTGCTCTTACATACTTACATAGGTATATAACAGCTTGGTTCAATAGTATTCACTAGTATTCAGCACATCGTGTTGATGGTGTCTTCTACAATAGCCTGATTCTCTATAACTTTAGCTTACGCTTACGTTTTCTTTTGCGAGAAAGTTCTGTGACGAAACGCCACACAAGCACACAACCCCAGGTATGTACACGTTTGAAAATTTTGATAACA
>JAANSP010002968.1:0-11976 GCA_036850745.1 Homidia socia | reverse complement strand
TGCAAGGCTGTTACTCATAGTGCCTAACATACCAACAAAAGGAAAACAGATTTTGACTACTTCAAAAACACGAGTTGGTCAGTCGAGAAAAAAGAAGCTCTTTTTTGTTTCCTTTCTTTTAACCCTTAGCCAAATTTATTAATTTAAAACATTCAACATAAAATTCATTTCATTATTATTAACATACTGCTGGAAACCTAATTTTTTACAAAGTATCTAATATCTAGAAACCTAAATTAAATCTCTACAAAGAAAGAATATTAACACACTCATTTCAATTTGAATGAACGTTACTGCTTCATTTTCATAAAAAAGGTCGTTTCAACAAAAAATCCAATTAGTTAGATGTAAAGTCTTTTAGTGAAAACAATACTTACTGCAAAACATTTTGTAACAGAAATTTGATACAGTAAAAACTCCGATAGCGTAGCGATGACCAAGTCAAAGAGAATACAAATAACCTGTCAATGATATAGACTCGGGTAGTAGTGCAAGCTTAATGTAAAACGAAATATCGTGCGTCTATGCAGCTGCCATACAAATTTAAGCTTACACGACCACAATTTCATGTTTTAAACGGACATTAAATGAATTTAAACGTTTACAGTTCGGTTTTAAAAAATACTTTATTCCTGCCATAACTAACAATTGGTAAAAATATAGTAGCATGCATGCAAACAAGCTAATATAGTGACATGGAAGCCTGACAAGAAACAGATCTCAAATATACTTAAAGCTCAATTCTCAAAAATCGGTAATAACATTCCATCTATAGATCTTATAGCAGCCCAGTACAGATATGAAACTTCAGATCCCCGCTTTAGCGGGTAGAAACTGGCGAAACTAATGTGAAGAGGTCTGCAACTTTTATACTTTCTGGTCAAGTACCTCGACTCCTTGGTAAGCCACAAGTTTTCTCTCGCTAGCAAGAGTCTACATTCATTTCTCCTATTTTTGATTAACACTTCACTCGCTGTTCCAAACTCACTAAAAAGCGGAAATAACGTAGTAGTAACAAATGTGCAGAACAAGGACACTGTCGGCATGATCCAGTACACTTGCACCGGTAATATGTTGAATCCTCGAATAGTTCCCACGTTACTTGACACAAATATACAAATTGCAGTAAAGTGATGAATTCCGATTAGCAAGTCAAAGGGCTCCTTCGCAATTTCTACGACTAGCTGGAAACAAGTGTACCATTTGAGAAATGTAGTATGACCTTGTCTACTTTTAATTTGCGTATGTAGTAGATGCAAGCAGCGCAGTGACAATTCCAACCAGTAGGCCAAAAGCGAATAGAAGACAGAATAGAAACGGGTTGCTTCAAAGACACAAATGACGCCGCAAATAATTCTTGCCAACAAAAGCGTCGATTGGAATGCAGTTGGGCTCAAGAAAGATTGTAGGCGCAAGAGCTTGGGAAATGTATACGCAAAAGGTTCCAGTTGAAAATATATCGCGGCCGGAACCAAAGTTGGGGTTAGGAGAGCAAACATGATAACAGAAAGCTCAAGTCCAAGCCCCATATGTTTCCAGTATCCGTGGCGGTAAAAATATTTGACAGGTCGACTACTCCCTTCTCCGTGCATGTGTGTGACCATTGAATTTGAATATTTTGTAGCATTTGGTCGATAAACCTTACCAAGATGTTGTATTGTTTCTTTTAAACATGTAAATCCATAGACAATTTCTTCCCGTTTCGAAATGAATACCAGTGTTTCACCCCAAACCAATGCGGACAGGAAAGAGAATATGCCGGCTAACAGCACTAAAATTGGACTGTTATGTTTTGCGTCGGCAAGTACCCACACACAAGATCCAAACCCAATCACCCCAGCAACCACGAATATATTGAAATACCAGAGCCAGTAGCGGAAATCAGTCCAGTTTGAACAGGTAAATAATTCGGTCTCTTCGTTCCACCCGAGTATCATGGGTCCCGTTGGTAGATAGAAAAACAGTTTGTTGTACAGTGCCAATGCGTACGAGCATTGACTATGAAATGATCGATCGGGCTGCAAGCATTTTCTTAGATTATCAACCAACTTCATTTCTGGCTCTGGATGTGCTTTCAATATGAATTAAATTTACTTGAAAAGCCGTTAATGTTTCAAGGTGGACTGGATAAATGAAATAATATGGTTACCTGAAAAGACCTTACAAGAAAATATATGGTCACCCTCCTCCTCTTAACTCTCTAGTCAACCAGATATATTTTTGAGTTTCTATTTCAAAACTAAAATCATAAATGATTGCCCGACGCTTTTATGACTATGTAGCCTTGTAATTTTCTGCTTGCAGCTACACATTGTCGTCATGCCATTGAAGCATTTTAAAGAATACGGAGAAAGTTTCCAATATAATACTTGCAATAAAAATTTAAGAGACTCTAATTAAAGTGAATTACGTCCGGCTGCACTATAAAGACAGTCTTGTACTTGTAGTGATTTTGTACCAAGGTGACACATGATTACTCGAATAATTCGAGTTAAATTAGAAAAGGCATTTCCTTGTCTGGTTGCAAATCGCTGGATTGTTAGTAGGTAATTTGTAAACTTGAGTAAATTAAATGGAAAGGAGCATGGTTTGAACTACATTTTTAGAACAGAATTTTTTTTTTCTTTTAACAAAATTCTCGTGTTCCATAATCGATGCCTAATTCATGCTGTTTATACAACTTTTTTCAAGCGCTCCACCAAAAACTGCAAAAGTAGAAATTCATGAAATATTTAGAGCAACAATATTCTGAACATTTCATAAATTCAAAAAAATTAGACATAAAGTAGAACAAATAATTGTTCTTTGAAGTGGTTTCAATGCTTAAAAATTCAATTTAGCCAAACATCAAGTCAAAATTAAAATTTGATAATATTTGAAATAAAAAAGTTGAAAGTATTGCAAAACCTAATTAATAAAGATTCCATGTTGTCAGGAAGCCGGTACAAGTGTAACAACTGAAGTTTATACACTTGTTCTGTGATTAAAAAAATTAAAATGTTATAATTAACTCATGTCAAAAGTTAATAAATTAAATTTTAATTCTACAGGCCAATTTTATAGTTTTTTGGGATGGCAAAACTCTGAAAAGCTGCTCAATTTTCTAATTTTGTACAAGTATTTTTTCATTTTTCGAAATTATACACTTTAGCGTTCTGCTTAATATGTTGTGGCGTGAAATGGAAAATTATCCCAGCGTCAATTTAATTGGGAATAAGATAATTGATGATGGTGACATTTTTTAATATAACATTTCCCTATTTATTTTCAGTTTTAAAAATATTAATGCAAATTTATTTTACAAGCAACAGTTATTCCCATTCTTGCGTCTAACATCATGACACAGCTCACAAGTTTCTGTTTCCTGGGAGAAAATTAGTCCTTCGGAACAGCTCAACCTGAAACCAATGACAAAATAGTAAGAAATGGCAACTAATGCAGACAGTGTTTCTGAAGTAAGCTTGCTGATTATTACGCATTTTTATTAAAGCATGTAAATATCGTAAACTTATTCAAAATTTCTCCCAACCTGAGAACGTTCCTGTGAGTTCCATTACAAGGCTGGTAGTCATAGTCCTGGCTACAATCGTCAAGGGCCCGCCAGAAGCAACCAAGACAACTGGGATCAGTTCTGTACTGACGTTCCACTTCACTACTCAAGTTATCCCAAATGTCGCAGTTTCCTCCGTGAATTTGGACAGTCCCATTCGGATTCAAAGGGTTCCATACGAGATTTTCTCCACATTCCTCCCTCACCCACTTACCAGCCTCCTTGTCACATTTCAAATAATTCTGACAGTAGCCAACATTCCTGCATTCTTCCGGATCACAAGCACTCCCTTCCACCGGCGGTGGAGTTGGAATTGAATTCTCAGTTGATTCGGAGCTTGAATTTTCCGTTGTTGGGTCGACAGTACCTACCTCACATTTAGTTTCATTAGCCCACATGCATGTTTCATACGTGGAATTGTAAATCATATATCCATCCGGACAACGGACGGGATCAACATGACAAATGTCACATCCTCGGTCGTAGGCTACTCCTGCAGAGCAGGCTATGTAGCGAGTACAATCTGTGGGGTGAGCGTGGTTTCCATCAGGTCTGCTGGAGCAGTCGAACCAATCAATCTGTACATCTTGAAATCAAAGTAGGAGAAAAAATCAATCAAATTATCGAAAACAATAAAAATGAAAACATCATTTTATTTTACCTCTTGCTTTTGTGGATGCCACCAAAGTTGCAATTATAACACTGTAAATAGCATTCATCTCAGATTTCAGAATTTTATCCTGTCCAACTTGTAAAATGATTTTCAACGCCTATCTACTGAGGTGTTTTATTGCAATAAATCATCCATTTTTTCCTATTCAAGTTGTCATTACAAACTGCGCGTACAAAGCTCTAAAGTGCTCTATTTGCTTAAAGTTTGTCGTTAATTGGTTTTCTGCAAATGTTTTATTATGTTTGAAGAAAGTAACTTGATTGTACCAAGAATAAAAGCCTTTATCAATTTTATTTACCTAATCCTCAAAAATGTTTGCAAAAAGATTTCTTCTCATTTACACATCACCCCTCTAGTGACACCATCATACTTTATTTTCAATTTCGACTTGACGTGTTAATATGATATTAATAGGAATGACGAATGAGACTATTTGAGCATTGTATCATCCTTATAATAAAATGCAATAAAATAATAAAATTGACTCAGAGCTAGGCAGTGATGACGAATTACTCATTTTATCACAAACGACGAGACTTACCATTTATTGATATCACGGCAATTCTCTATAATCTCCAATGAACATGCTATTCGCTATCTTGAGTTCCAAAAATCTTAATGTGTTTTAGGATTTTTTTTGAATTTTTCCAATAATTTACCATAAATGTCAAGTGCAACTGGTCATCATCATCTGCCAAATGTCAATATAGAGTAAAAAAACGTAACTGCTTGTTTATGGATGGTAGTCAGCTTTCAAATGAAATGTAAGATTCCGCTGATTCCATGGAACTTGCCTTCATAAGTGGTGTAAACAGCACACCAGAAGAAATGGAAGCTATATTTTATTGAGAAGCTGTGGTTATGACTTAACTGTAGAATCATCCATTCAAAACCACTCTGTCACAAAATTCATATTTTTTAAATTTGGAGCATCATCTTTCAAAGCAACCCATTTAGAAAAAGAGACTTCAATTTCGTAACTGTAGAGTCAAAAAATCGAAAAAAATGGTATGGACATGCTAGAAGTGAAAAGAGTATGGATGTGACGCATTTAAGTTTTTAAATTTTATTATGTTGTGCTTGAATAAACAATTTTTCAATGAAGGAGAACAATGTAATTTTTTCAATCGTATGCTTTCATTTATTTAGCAGTAGCTCATTTAATTTTCGTTTAATGATCAATAAATTCAGTTAAAATTTTGAAAATAAATAGTAAGGATTGTTTCCATATTTTGACTTTGTTCAGTAATTTTGGCTAGGATCGGTAAATTCAATTTAACAGCAAGCAGTGCCATTTCTGCTGATAACATCTTCGCATCTTTGGCAGGTCTCCTTTTCCTGTGAGAAGACCAGTCCCTCGGCACAGCTCAGTCTGAATTTTTCCAAAAAAAGTTCACAAACTGTTTTAGCAAAATGTTCGCTTTGAATGATTTAAGTTTCTATAAAATGAGTGGTTAACCTGAGCACGTTGCGGTGAGTTCCATTGGCAGGTTGGTAGTCGTATTCCCTGCTGCAGTCATCCAAAGCTCTCCAGAAGCAAGCAAGACAATCAGGATCGCTTCTGTACTGGCGTTCTACCTGAGGACTCAAGTTATCCCAAGTATCGCAATTACCTCCGTGAACCTGTTCAGTTCCATTGGGATTCAGAGGATTCCATGCCAGATTTTCGCCGCACTGCTCCGCAACCAACTTGCCAGTCTCCTTGTCGCATCTCAGGTAGCCTTGACAGTATCCGACATTCCTACACGATTCCGGGTCACAATTGTCTCCTTCTTGTTGGGGAGGCGGGTTGGGATTTGGATTTGGTGGGTTGGTTGGTGCGTCAGTTGGCTCAGTGGTTGGTTCCGTATTGCCTTCATGAATAGCGGTTGTTAAACACATAAAAATTCAGATTTTCAGCTTTTAGTGAATAGTTTCAAAACTACACGACTTACCTTGTGCGTTTGCTGAAGCAACTAGCGCTGCAATCACGACAACGAAAAATGCCTTCATTTTTAAATAAATCAGGACTTAAAGTTCAAAGCTTTAGCTCAGCGGTTGTATATTTGATTGATGGTGGATCTTTAGCGGTGAAGGCGGAAGTGACAATTTACTTCTTTCCACAGGTGCTATTTATACCAGAAAAAAGTTTAATTGAACTATTTTTGCACACATGCATTTTCTGATAGTTTTTGTGTATTCTGTTTATTGCTACTCTTCTCGTTTTATTTAAAAAGTTAATTCTGCTATAAATATGTTTAATTGCTTTAAGTCATTGCTAAAGATGGACATATGCAATTTGAGATACTAAAAAATCTACAACGCTTTAATTGGCTTTAAGGGCAATAAAATTTCGGATATTTCAGCTTTTAGATCGAATTTCTTCAAAATGTTGAAGTATGTGAATGATAGAGCACCAATTACATTTAGCTTTTACGAATTCCCTGTTACCTTTCGTTCTTTCGCTGAATATGAAGTAATTTACGATAAATAAGTCCCCACAATCCTTGAACTGTTGACATTGTATAGTATAAAATCAAGCAAACAGACAGAACACACCTTCCAATTAGACAATTAATTGCACATCGTTTACAATGTTACTTTCTGAAGAAAACTTAAATTTATGATGTGGTTAATATTGCGTTTCTGATATGTAGTTATTAAATTATTGGCAGGGGATTTCTACGTTGTAAATTGTGCAACTTTATTGCTGATAGGGCTACCCCAATCAACGGCGGCATAATAAGTACGAAAAGTGGACATACATAGATCCGGTTTCATGGCACGTAGAACTGCATGGAAATGAAATGATAGTTTTAATATGACATGGTATAAACACGTTTATGGGAAATGAGTAGTGATTCATCATTCATTCAAAATAGATGCCAACTGGATTGATAAAAGTACTGAAAATGTCCATAATTTTTATAGGTCGTATTTTATTTTATGCGGGTTTCAGCGCAGTTTTTTGTACGTAGATGCTAATATGTTGTGTCTTGTAGCAGAACCTACTTATGAATTTGCAACATCATTTATGGATTTGAGTTGATCTCTTTCTGCAGTACAATAAATTCAAGGCGTCAAAATTACAATTAAAAATACACAAGTTTCCATCGGTCCGTAAATAATGAACAAATCACCCCGCCGATTCAGGATAAACTAGTTTGATTTCTTTGATTTCCGGGGTTGGATTCTGATATTCTTAAAAGTACGAACAAAGAACTACAGCAATATATTTATATTGTGGTGACTGCAAATAATTTCCGTTATTTACGCTGATCAGTAGGGAAAAAGTCTGCAAAATCTAATTTCATAACTTTTAATTTTAATTTTTAATTCTTCAAAGCTGCCAGTATTCCAAGATTTTTTGCAAGTTTTATGTAAATAAAACCATTTTAAATAACACCCATTAAATGTACATTTTCGCTGCAAAAAAGACAATTTAAGGAGTAATTTTATCATTATGGATGATTCCTAATAGAATAAATCAACTTATTTTCATAATATTGTCGGTTTTTACTTTTTACGCGTTTTTTATGCTGATCACGAAACTGAACAGATTATGCAACTGTATTTAAAATTAATTATTTTTAATTGATCATTGCATTATGTTTTTAGTCACTGTGGCTCCATTATATATTATAAATGCAAAAAATGTTAGAAAATATTTGCAAGCTTTCAATTATCTTTTTATTGGTCGCACAAGCGCGATTGATTTCCAGGCAAATCAACTTCATGGTTTCGTTGACAAGAAAAAGCAATAAAAGCCACAAATTTAAGAGATGATTTTTCGATGTCCCTTGACGTTTAGCTTTTTTGCCGAACACAAAAGCATTTACGAGGTTTTTTGATAATGATTTTCTTCCCAATAAATAGTACAGAGCTGAAATAGCGAGTCAAATATTTTACCACAACAGTTAATTATATGAAAATCAACATTTTCCATTTTAAGCAAATATATTAGTTAAAAAATACTATAATAAATAATACAACAAACAAACAAATAATATAGTAAACCTATGCAATGCAGACGAGCGAATAATAGTGGCAGGGTAACGTAAACATGCAGGTGTGCCATGGCCAAAGTTAAGAGCTGTATTAGCTAACGTAACCATGTATTGCGACACCTGGCAGTCGTTTTATATAACTTTTATATTTAATTAGTACGCAACATAAGATTCAAGGTGAGCTCAACCAGGCGTGTGGAACAAAGTTAGTAGTTCGAGCCAAGCAAGAAAGCCAACAGCTCGAGAAAACAGCTAACAACAAAGAGCGTAACTCTCAACAGACACAGCCGGCAAGCATCAGCCCGCATTCAGTAATAACATGCCATCCAAAGTGCAATTAGTAAATGTGCCGATTTTTTGATTTGCGAAGACTGTCAAGATGACAAATTTTCGTAGCTGACTAAATTTGAATTGGGGTTGCCTAATATTGCTTTAAATAACATTGAAGCTATTAAAACAAATGAGTTTAAACCGCAATTCAAAATTATATTTCCAATTGTGTTAACGTTTTTTCTGACCTTGGGAAGCTAATGTCAGACATTTAGCTTTAAATTCAAGCATCCACGTGTCCTGGGGATTTGCATAATATCATAAGTAGAACAGCCATATTTTTTTCAAAAGTTCCAAATTCTGGATAAGGAAGTGATAAAAATAAAACTATGTAAAATGATGGATTTAATTGTGATCAGTTTAATGCTGTCAGCGTAAAGCCAAGTGTTATAAGGCATTAAGGCAATGCTTGAATGGAATTTACAAGTTTTTTATATAAATTAATCAAAAGTCATAATGAAAGAACAATACTTGAGCTTCGTTTTTTATCCTAGTATGCTACTTAGTCATTACTACAAGCTTGGGTAATTGATGAAAATTGTTATTTGAAATACAAAATAATAAAATACTTTTAATTTATTTTTTATTTCAAATAATAAATAACAAATAATCTTGATTATTTGTCAAATAATCAAATAAAATAATCAAATAATGCACTACAGTCAAATAATCAAATAAAATAATCAAATAATGCACTACAGTCAAATAATCAAATAATTTATTTCAAATAAAAGTATTTTCAGATGAAAATAAATATGTGGGAAATTTGATTTAGGTATCATTTTTCTATTTTGTGCTTCGCATAACTTCACTTAAGTTAAAATTGAAGTGAATCCAAAATGCTAAACTATGTGTTTGGTATACTGAGTAGCTGAAAATGCATTATTGTCAACAAATATTGACAAATATGTTGAAGATATTGTTGAAAATGTGCTGCTATAAAATGAAAATTTTTTCAAATAAAAATAATGANCTGGAAATGCATTATTGTCAACAAATATTGACAAATATGTTTAAGACATTTTGAAAATGTGCTGCTATAAAATGAAAATTATTTTCAAATAAAAATAATGAAATAATTGAAATTTCAAAATAAATAAATAACAAATAATGGCATTAGCTTCCATTATTTCAAATAATTAATTAAAATGATGTATTTTCACCAAAATTATTTCAAATAACAAATACAAATAAATCATTTGTTATTTGAAATAACGCAAAATAAAATAAGTATTTTCAATTACCCAAGCTTGCAAGCCAATGCCAATGTCAACATCCATTGTGTTGTGACAAATCATGGATTTCGTAGAAAAACGTTTTTTTATTTCGAGATATTGAGATAATACTCTGTACCTATCTGCATTTTTTTCAGAAGGTTGAACTCAATCATTTCAATTCATTTCATTGATTTATGACTTTACATGACATGCCTTTGTTTTAGAACGGAAAAACACCGGGCGGATGGTAGGCACTTATTAAAAATTATGTGAATATTATATTATTATTAATATATCAGTTTGAAATGCTCTTGTATGGCGTTGCTTATTCGCTGCAAATTTTGCAGCAATGTTGGATAAAGCGATTTTGGTAATCGTTTAAAAACATTTTTATGCATTTCCAAATTATGAAACGAAAAAAGTTATCGCAATATCGCATTATGATTTACATGTGAAAACTTACCACGCCCATTGCCAAGAATTTCTCCCAATGGTATCTCATGAAGTATTAAATTCCACCCATAATTTTTACTCTGTAGTTAAAGATCCGCCATAAAATTTTATAGTATGTGTAACGTGTAGCAAACCGTGTTATGTAGGAATTGTGAATTGTATGGGGTTAAGTACTAGTCTGAAAATTGTATTTTTAGCCATTGGTTGTATTACCGATAAAAATGAGGAAAGGTAAATATGGATTCGTAAATATTACACTCTCCCACTATATTCCACTAATTTCAGCTCTTGTCATGAATGGATTTTAAGCTCCAACTATAAATACCTTTTGATCATTTTGTAAAATTGAATATAATATACGGTCACTAAAAACTGCAGAAACAAGCATTACGGAAATAGTTACTGCTAAAATTAACCCAGTTGAGTTGAAAATAATGACAATGTAAAAGAAAGTAAATTTATTAGTGTCGTACTTATTTCAAGAAGCAATCCTCAACCTCTCCAAACTTGAACCTTGTACAAGAATTTATAGCTTTGTTTGGTTGCCCACGTTGGATGGAGAAAGAGTAAGATTTTTTAGCATGCTTTTTTTAGTTTGACTGCTGTAAATATTAATTTAATTCATATATTAAGTAATATCATATTAAGAAAAAGATTAAAAGAAGCAGTGCATTAAAAATTTATACTAATGATGATTCCACTAAAAACTAAGAAAATATACCTATGCAAAAATTAAAAGTCTATTCTTTAAAAAATATTCAGAATGATCTGCATCCAGTAGTTGGACATGTCAATAAGATCAATGAATTACATAAAATCCGAAGGCTGCCCTTTATTGTCAGTATATTTTTTCCAAACGAGATTAAGGTAAAAAAATGTAAAGATTTTCGAGCGTTAAGTCTAAGCAATGCTATAAGTATAAGTATACCATACCATAAGTATACCTGTATAAGTACTGCACACACATTGCAGTCTCTTTATCAGACTGAAACACAGAAATCATTGGCACACTGGCACACTGGAATTGCTTTTTGGAGAATTACATTGGAAAGCTTTCTTAGCATTCCTTTTGCTTTTCCCCACAGAAACTTAGCTGTTTACTTTCTTTTTACCGTTGTTTTGTTAAATGTTTCATGGCTTTCAAAACATTTAATATATTCTATTTTGGGTTTTTACAACCGTATTTGGTTTTGGTACCCTACGTTTTGCTGGATCTACATTAAGTTAAAATAATAACGATAATAGTTTAAAAAGCTTACAATCTGAAAAACAAAACAAGTTGACCAACTCAAAAGGGTATTGAAAGAAATAACATAATAATAATATGATAAATGTTCTGCTGGACGCTTTGTCTTTTTTCCGTCGAAACCCTTTAATTTAATTTTATTACATTAGGTAATTCATCAATTATGCTTTGACATATAACAAAAAGCATTAGAAACATATTTGAATTCATCAAAAAGGGGTATGAAAATTATAAAAGGGAGAAACAAAGAATGGCATGAAAAAATCTATTACAAGAAAACACACCATTCTCCTGCGGACGAGCTTGCTAAAGTAAAGCAGCAACCCATACTCTCATACTCAACCCAAGTTTTTACTCTGCCCACCCATATAAATACGATCAACAAGCTATCGTGCTTCATTCTGAAATTTCTCGTTCTACTGAACACTTCTCTCGCTCTCGTAAAATCATCAAAGCAAACTCTCACCATGCCACCAAAGGCCAGTGGAAAGGCAGCCAAAAAGGCTGGAAAAGCCCAAAAG
>JAANSP010002967.1:0-11977 GCA_036850745.1 Homidia socia | reverse complement strand
GTCACATGCCCTGATATTTGACATTTGGCATCACTGTAAGTATTTTTCCACTGACATTGCATAAAAAGAAATTCCTATTCAGTGAACCGTCATGATCCTACAAAATTCGAGAAAGAAAAATACAGCACATTTGACTCCTCTTTCACGACATGTGTGGTCCCCTGAAAAATGATATGGATTAAGGCGATAATGGTAAGCGGAGACAATGATTATTTTCCAGTAGTTTCCTTTCTAGCTAAAAATACACACAAAATAAGCCTGCTTTAATTTATTAACGCCCGTTTTTTCTAAAAAAAAGTTGCCTTATAAATCCGCGTGTATTTCAAGTGGATAGATGACTCTCCATTAACTAATGAGTAATTGCACACTTGTCGTGAATGCTAAACGCATACGAAAAACCCTACGCACTTAAATTCAGAAAAAAATATATAGACATTGACAAAGATCCAACGTTGACCCGTTTCCTTCTGAAAAATTGTGACGTGGATGCGTGCATGCATATTATAATCCCTTTATGCTTGACACAGTAATCACAACAAGGTAGTAAAAAGATATTTTTGAGCCACGCATAATAAACAACGAGTGTATTTACTACAAGCCAACAATGTCACTGCAAATAACACTGTAGTTGTAAATAGATGCAGGCCTTGTGCCAAGAAAGAACATGGCTGGTTAAAAAAATGTCCAGACAGCAGAACATGAAACAAAACTTTTTTCATTTAGCTACCAGCAAAAAAAGTGAACAAGTGCACCACCCGAACGTAAGATCACATTTTCTCTCCAAATTATTCAATGTGACCTATATAAACTCTATGGCTTTATCGCTCCAAATAGCATGTCCATCTGCTTTAACAAAATATTTTTTCACTTGACAAACTTGCGTTTTCAAAATGGAAATTACGTTTTTGTTTCATCTTGTCTGCTTCTTTTAACAAAATATTTTTTCACTTGACAAACTTGCGTTTTCAAAATGGAAATTACGTTTTTGTTTCATCTTGTCTCCTTCTTACCAGTCGCGTCTCCACTCTGCCTGCGCATTCATCATTCTTTTTGTAGCTTTTTCTCACTCAACTGATAAGAACTATGATATTTTTTATAAATTTCACTTTTTATCATATACCTTTTTTAAACTGTGCTACCTTTTTTACTTGACAAAACATTCAAAAAAGTGTTACTGAGCCATAATAACCGAGTCAGTGAGTATAACACCGTGCCATAATAACGCTTTGTAAAGAAACAGAGGCTTTTTCACTTTTGGGAGTAATGCATGAAAACACATGAAAAAAAAATATATAAAAAATGCAAAAAAACACTTTTCTAATTCAAAAGCTACGTTCCAGTGAGTTCCCTTTTTTTGCAACTTTCTACCATGCATGTAGAGGGAAGAGAAAGGGCAAAAAGAATTTTTTTCGAGTCAAGCAGCACCAGGGAGCAAAATGTCACTTGCAAAAAATGTCGTCAAGAGAAGCTCAGTGTACAGAAAAATAGAGGACAGAAGGAGAGTAAAAGTGCAGTGGTTCAGAGAGAGTGATCCCAGCAAAAAATATTTTTATCTACTATATTACAGTAGTCCAGTATAAACTATTACAATCTGTGAACGATCCAAAAAAAACGTTTTTAACTCTGTAGACTGAGAAAGGAATGACGGAATGAATAGTTTGAAATGAAAAAAACGTGGTATTTTATACTCGTCATTCTGTTCTTTTTTCTCTTTAGAAAATCCAGCGCGCATCCTAGCAAAATATGGCGAGAATGAATGAGAAAGTCAAGGAAAAGGAGAAAAAATCCTCCAGAGAAATAAAAGAGATCGTCTACTTATCTCATCTGTCCAGAAAATGCTACCAAACCACCACACCACCAACTGAAATCAAAGTCTCCAGATTCATTCTCGCTTTTAAAAATAAAACTCTTTTTTTGAATGAATATTCATTGCACTGCTACTGCTATATATACGTTCTTCTTTCCCAAAAAA
Source organism: Homidia socia (assembly GCA_036850745.1). Lineage (NCBI taxonomy): Eukaryota > Metazoa > Arthropoda > Collembola > Entomobryomorpha > Entomobryidae > Homidia > Homidia socia. The sequence continues at coordinate 10,005 of JAANSP010002967.1, read as the reverse complement.
ATATTTATGAGAGCTTTGCTTTGCTTTTCTTTTTTTTCTTTAAAAAAAGTACGTGATGTCATACAGACACGGTGCATTAACAAAAAGTTTAATCTATTTTTCCATTTTGAAGAAACAGTGCAATGTTTAAAAAAATAAAAAAGGAATGAGCCGTGTGCTAAATTGCAGCATGTCAACTTGGTAATTCCAGTGACATTGTGGAGATTTATGAGATAACAGGTGACTCTTTCTAGCCATGTTCTGCTACTGCTATATACGTTCTTCTTTCCCAAAAATATTTATGAGAGCTTTGCTTTTTCTTCTTTAAAAAAGTACGTGATGTCATACAGACACGGTGCATTAACAAAAGTTTAATCTATTTTTCCATTTTGAAGAAACAGTCCAATGTTTAAAAAAAATAAAAAAGGAATGAGGCTAAATTGCAGCATGTCAACTTGGTAATTCCAGTGACATTGTGGAGATTTATGAGATACCAGGTGACTCTTTCCAACCATGTTTCTCTTTTTCATATTTTTTTTCAATCCAAAGAAAAAATAAGAGGTCAAAAAACAGTCAAATGTGAGAAACATGTGCACACGACGACACAATGCACCAAGCAATAGTTTATTCATTCTTCTTATTACTTCCTTCCTTTTTTAAAGTGACGTCTCACTTTACTCTTCAGGAAATAATCAGACCCAAACTCATCATTTAGAAAACTTGTATACTTACGTCAAGATTGATACGCTGCAGCAATTCACCGACAGTCTCAGGTTCAATCCAAAGAAAAAAATCTTGAAAAGTGAGAGGTCAAAAAACAGTCAAATGTGAGAAACATGTGCACACGACGACACAATGCACCAAGCAATAGTTTATTCATTCTCCTTATTATTTCCTTCCTTTTTTAAAGAGACGTCTCTCTTTTTACTCTTCAGGAAATGATCAGACCCAAACTCATCATTTAGAAATACAAACTTGTATACTTACGTCAAGATTGATACGCTGCAGCAATTCACCGACAGTCTCAGGTCGCCCCTTTCCCACAGAGTTTTGCTTTTTGGCATGTTTCCTTCCCGTAAAAGGCTTGACGTTCCCACTGGCATCCTTCTTTTGACTGTTTTTCTTGTGTGCAGCCTTTCCACTCTTGCTCCTCTGCTGACATTTGACATCCTTGTCAGTAGTAAACAGAGTTTGATTTGTCATCATTTAGAAAACTTGTATACTTACGTCAAGATTGATACGCTGCAGCAATTCACCGACAGTCTCAGGTCGCCCCTTTCCCACAGAGTTTTGCTTTTTTCCATGTTTCCTTCCAGTAAAAGGCTTGACGTTGTTCCCACTGGCATCCTTCTTTTGACTGTTTTTCTTGTGTGCAGCCTTTCCACTCTTGCTCCTCTGCTGACATTTGACATCCTTGTCAGTAGTAAACAGAGTTTGATTTGCCATTCCATCTCCGTTTCCAGTTTCCAAAGACTCGTCATCTTCTTCTTCTTCGTCGTCATCATCGTCCTCAGATTCTTCCACCTCTTCATCATCATCCAGAATCTCGTCATCATTTTGAACATGCTCTCCCTCGTCATTTCCATCATCTTGATCCTCTTCATCTTGCTCTGCATTCATAATTCCCAGTGGATCCCCGTGATACATGCTCCTCTCTTTGGAACGTTTATCTTTGTTGCTGTTGCTATTGCCATATCCGTTGATCACATTTGCAACGCTCTGTCGCTGCTGCTGCTCCGCAGTTACATCCCACGGGTTTAAAGCTCCAGCTAATCGCTTAGAATTCCCTCGACGCTGTCTTCGTCCCAGCTCCAGGGCTTTGAAGATGGTGTAGATCTGCGTGTGTGTTGAAATGAATCAAAAGAACAGAAATGGTTATTATTTATTATGAATATCGTGAAAACGGCTTGTACACACTCTTAATAATAATAATATTAATATTGAATACTAGAACGGAATGAAATTGAAAAACCCAATTTAAACTCTGCATACCATTTCTTTGTCGCGGAGGAGGACAAGAGCACTCTTCCCCCACTCCAGCAGCTGCATTTTCATTATTACCACCGCGGCCATTGTAGTGCAAGCTGCATTGGTAATTGGATGTATCTGCATAATCCCCCGTACAGAAAGGCGAATAATAATATTAATATTGAATACTAGGACGGAATGAAATTGAAAACAGCAATTTAAACTCTGCATACCATTTCTTTGTCGCGGAGGAGGACAAGAGCACTCTTCCCCCACTCCAGCAGCTGCATTTGCATTATTACCACCGCGGCCATTGTAGTGCAAGCTGCATTGGTAATTGGATGTATCTGCATAATCCCCCGTTGAATCATCACCATCAATAACATCATCATCCTCGTCCACGTCGTCGTCATCGTTGTCGTCAACATCATCATCATCAACTGCCTCACCTCCTGCTCTTCTCTCAACCACATCAAAATTTTCTGCGGACGAGGAGGAAGGATTTGGCAGCAGCTTTACATGCATAAACTTGAAAGAACCAACTTGATTGTTCACTTTCCCCGTCCACAAGCCTGTCGGCTTCTTTGAGATTATGTCGATCACGTCTCCTTTCTGTGGAAATGGCAAAACATACATGTTGTTATTAATTTTAGTAATGCTTCATATTGAACAAAAAAAATTTTGTTAAGAAAATAAAACCACAGGCAGTCATCAAAAGATAATGTCTACGTAAACATGTTACATGATTGCACATCAAAAGTACAATCATTACCGAAAAAAACTTTTTTTTTGTATTTTGACTACTGCCCGACCAAATGGTTTGGTAATAGCTTCTGATGTTGATACCATCATAATAATAATGGCTACAAACATTAATGGTGATGTAATAATGGATCAAAGTGCAGCTCAGCAAAGAAAGCAACGAGTGCACAGAGGAAAATTGTACCTCCACCCCAACTTTCCAGAATAAAAAATATACTATCATTTGGTACACAAGACACAATAAAAATAATTACCTTGTATTTCAAAGCATGCCGATGATAGGGACTAGGCGTGCAGTCAACTAGGGCAACTTATATACTATCATTTTGTACACAAGACACAATAAAAATAATTACCTTGTATTTCAAAGCATGCCGATGATAGGGACTAGGCGTGCAGTCAACTAGGGCAACTGCCCTTCCCTGGAATGGACCATTATACTCCCCTTCTCCAGCATCGCTACCACCACCACCTCCACCACTACCAAGAGTTAGAGAGGAAAGTCGGTTGTCACAACTGTTGATAGAAGTCAGTTCTTCTTCAGAGGAACAACTTGGCTGATGGTGATGATTATGACCAGTTGACAATTTACCAGACACTCCTACTCCTTCTTGATCATTGGCATCGTCTGCAAAAAAAATAAAATTGGCTGATGGTGATGATTATGACCAGTTGACAATTTACCAGACACTCCTACTCCTTCTTGATCATTGGCATCGTCTGCAAAAAAATAAAATAAAGAAAACACAAAATTAACGTGAATGAAAGCCAAAAGTATTGTTGCACACCAACAAAAAAAACGAAGAATGGAATGCAATCGCCAAGTATGGATTGTACGTCCAAAAACATGTAATGAAACGGGCTGCTTGATTTGATTGAGTTTTTTTTCATCATTGAAGCATCCAAAAATGTGTGGAATAAAAGATATCCCGCAGCAGCAGCAGACAACAGCAACAACAACTTTCCCCCTTTTTTACTGTCAATGCCAATCTAATCCTGATTTCCTTTCTTTAGTTGTTTCTAGTGGGGTGGTGGTGGAGGTGGATGATGCCCAAGTATTTCACCCTCGCACTCGCCATATTATTTTCCTCTATTTCTCTTCACTTGTACATGATGCCTAATATGAATAGAAGTAGTCAACGAAAATAATGCGGTTACTAGAAAAAAGTGAAATATGTTCTTCTGCTCATAGTCAGGCATCAACGGGTAGATGGATCGTCGGACTTGTAAAAGTTTATCCCCTTTCCTTATGGTGATGAAATAAAAAAGTTGTTGATCTGTTGGGAAAACCATGCATCATCTCTTACTACCTCGTCGTCTTATTATTATTTTCTTGTTGATGGGGTCAAGAAAACTGATTACTGTTCCCTGCTTTCTCCCAAATTGTTCCACTACATCAACTTTTACATTTTACCTAGCAAACCAATAAAAACTAACCAGGCGCTGCTAAACATGTAAAACTAACCAAAAAGTAGTATCATTATTATTGACGTTGATGCGAGCTTTTTGTTAACGTCCGTGGAGAATAAGTTGAAAAAAAGTTAGCCAAGAGAATGTTTTTTAACATTCTAACATTCTAACATTTTTTACTGTAATGCCAATGTAAACAGAGTTTATGAGTTGGCAATACATGCATGATTTCAAAAAAATTCAATTAAAAATGAAGACTAAAAGCTTTGGTTTGTTTCCAACTAAAGGCCGATTTTGCCCAATTACGAGAATTACCAAAATACACAAGTGATGATGTTGTAGAATGGTCGGCTTGCAAAGTTATACCTCTAAAATAGCTAGTTTAAACAGCTACCTTTGTTTTAATAATTCAACTATCTATTCCTGGAAAATGAACGTACAAAACGAGTATACCTTGAGGCAAGTGTCTTTATTTTGGCATTGTTTGAGTAGCACAAACCATACGACAGAAAAAAATGCAGATTCCACTGTGACTGTGGTTCGCAGCAACAAACAAACGAATAATTGTAGAAAAGTAGGGAAACGGAATATTTTTATGCAAAATATAAAATAAAGATGAGAGATAAATGGAGACAATGAATGAAAATAGCTCGCAGCTCTCTCCTACCGCCACAAGAACCTTTCTTGTTTTACTTCTTGAAGACACAAGACACAAAAGTAGATGTTTTTAAAGATGGAAAATGAGAAACAGAGTATGAAATACTGAGAAAATGAAAACAATAACAGAGCATAACAAATAAATAAATAAATAATGATACTGAGAGATAAATGCGCGTTTAAAGATGATGAATCCCAAGAAACGACAACCCAATTTTCATGAATGAAGTATGAAACTCATCATCATCTTCAGTTCATTCGTGGTCATAAACCACACTACACATACATACATCAATACACACACACTAAAAGAAAATGCTTTTCGTTTCGAGTGGTATACGTATGCATGTGCCCATAAAAGTTTTCCCCAGTTGATGGTTTTATTTTTTGTTGCTTCTTTTTCTAAAACAACCACCACCATCACCAGCAACATTCGCCATCATTATAATCCAAGGGTTGGTCGACGATAATGTTTGGGGATACATTTTTCCCTATTCTTCTGTGGTGGTGCTTGCTCATCGTCTCTTCTTTTTTGTTGTAAAACTTGTGACCAGAAGAAGAACAGACGGCGACCTTTAACTAGCTTTAAACGTCTACAACAACCTTTTCCGCTATTTTTTTCCAAAGATTTAGTTTAGCAACAAAGAAAGAATTTTTCAGAGAGGGCAAGAGCAGCTGCCACCATAAAAGCTGATTCTTGTGCCAACTACAAACTTTATACCTTTTATGAATGCATCAGCTACATTAGGTTTATACGTGCACCAAACAGATTTTTTCCCTTACCTTTTCATTCAATCTACAATTTTCTCAATATTACAATAATAATAATAATAGTAAGAGCTTCAAGGAGTAATGCCTGCACACACACACAACTTACACTTTTACTAAGCTTTCCATTCATAGAAGAAAAAGCAAAAAAAATACTTATATCACCCAACTTTCTTTTCTATCTTTTCTTTCGCAAGTTTTTAAGCCCATCCACCGACAACGTACACAGGCTGTTTCAATAATAATAATAATAATAATAATAAGAGCTTCAAGGAGTAATGCCTGCACACACATACAACTTACACTTTTGCTAAGCTTTCCATTCATAGAAGAAAAAGCAAAAAAATACTTATATCACCCAACTTTCTTTTCTATCTTTTCTTTTGCAAGTTTTTAAGCCCATCCACCGACAACGTACACAGGCTGTCCATTTTTTTCCTTTTTCGACCCACCACCAATGCTACTGCTGCTGTTGTACAGATATTTCTATTCATTCAATAGGATATATGCTCTCTCGTTTTAAGTAAAGTTGGAAAAAAGTGTATACACGTTAACCATGCATTTTCCTATTGCTGCTCATTCAATATTACGTTTTCCCCATCTTCCAACAAACCAGCTTACTTTTTTTCTCTTTTTCTCTTTCACAAAACGTAAATGAAAAAAAGTTCCTTTCTTCTTTCTCTTTTTGTAGTAAAGAGTCAGCCAAGTAGAAAAACAAGTGTACTGTACACTACTGTACTTGTGTAAGTGCAGTGGTCCGCTGCCGCTCGTCCATCAGCCAGTGGCACACGCGGTGCTTTTTTCTCTGTAGTAAAGAGTCAGCCAAGTAGAAAAACAAGTGTAGTGTACACTACTGTACTTGTGTAAGTGCAGTGGTCCGCTGCCGCTCGTCCATCAGCCAGTGGCACACGCGGTGCTTTTTTCTCTCTTTATCCCTTTCTTCTCTTCCACTTTTATATTTTTTGACGGGCCTATTTCTCCAACTTTTTTTTCTCATTCAAGTAAAAAAAAAGTAGAAAAAGGTGCTTTTAGTACCATCTGCCTTGTCCTTTTCATTCATTCAACACCGCTAACTAACCCTCAGCGTCATCGTCATGAAAGGGATTGCCTTCACCTTTCCCCTTGTACGTTTTCTGTCTTCTCTACTTTTCTACTCAGCTCATCCCTTCATTTCCAAGAAAAATTTCTACTTTTACTTACTTTTTTTGCTCCAAATGGAAAAACTACTTGTCGTCGTTATATTATTGACCATGCTTGTTTACAGCAGTTTTTTATGCATTTCCCTGTCTCTGGAAACAAAAGGAATTCAAATGGAAAAACTACTTGTCGTCGTTATATTATTGACCATGCTTGTTTACAGCAGTTTTTTATGCATTTCCCTGTCTCTGGAAACAATAGGAATAAACGAGAGAAAAAAATTGCACAAAAGACGATGAAGAGATGACTCTATCCCATAATAATTATGGAAAAACTTCAAAGATATAATTTCGAAATTGCTGACAAGAGCCCAAACTACCACATAAATGGAAATAAAACGGGCTCGGATATTACTACTACTACAAAAGCTTTCAAAAAGTTGAGTGGGCGACCACCAGCATTTCCGATGAAAACAAGCTAATATAAAAAATAAATTATAGAAAGCTTTTGAGCATTTTTTTTATCCTTCAACTTTAGCAGAGAGTGAATGAATGAATATGTGTGGACATGCAGATAATGGCAAAAAATTTACTACGAAAAATAATATCCGTTAGTGATAGTACCGGTATAGATGACTCTATCCCATAATAATTATGGAAAAACTTCAAAGATATAATTTCGAAATTGCTGACAAGAGCCCAAACTACCACATAAATGGAAATAAAACGGGCTGGGGTAATACTACTACAAAAGCTTTCAAAAAGTTGAGTGGGCGACCACCAGCATTTCCGATGAAAACAAGCTAATAGAAAAAAATAGAAAGCTTTTGAGCATTTTTTTATCCTTCAACTTCAGCAGAGTGAATGAATGAATATGTGTGGACATGCAGATAATGGCAAAAATTTTACTAAGAAAAACAATATCCGTTAGTAATAGTACCGGTAATAATATAACGACAATGATGACAGTAATCATGCCAGTGATCACCATCTCTTCTCATGTTTATGCTTGCTAATGATGACGATCCTGACGACGACGACAATGAAGACAAAGTAAGTGGTCTCTACTTGGCCATATGTTTCCGTCACTCTCGTTGCCTTTTATTTAAACCACAGTGCGGTGGTTCTGTTAAGTTAAGTGGCAGCAGCAGTAGTCTTCTCTTTCTCAGCTATTGTGTTTTTTTCCCTAACGAGATGACTAATAAAACTTGTCTCATTTCTCTTGGAAAAAAACGCGAGCATGTAGAAAAGTAGAAAAAGAAGAGAATATTTATATTCCCGTTCTATTTTTTTACTAGCTTTTTACGAGCTCCCCTGGTGGAGCTAGTAAAAGAGTAATATATGTTTCCGTCACTCTCGTTGCCTTTTATTTAAACCACAGTGCGGTGGTGGTACTGTTAAGTTAAGTAGTAGCAGCAGCAGTAGTCTTTTCTTTCTCAGCTATTGTGTTTTTTCCCTAACGAGATGACTAATAAAACTTGTCTCATTTCTCTTGGAAAAAACGTGGGCATGTAGAAAAGTAGAAAAGAAGAGAATATTTATATTCCCGTTCTATTTTTTTACTAGCTTTTTACGAGCTCCCCTGGTGGAGCTAGTAAAAGAGTAATCATTGCCAAACTAGAAAGAAAAAGCTGGGTTGCTTGATGGAGAAAGTGGGTAGTAGCATCGAAAAAAAATGTGCATGCATTTATAAGAGTGGACATGTAAAAATGGCCAAAAGCTAGTAAAAGGATGCAAAACAGCCATATTATTAGCATCATTTTCATGATGATGACATAAATGGAGCACAAAAAATGTAGTCGGAAGCAAGAAAAAACCCAAGTTTATAAAAAGAAGAACAATAACAATAATATCATTGTCAGCTAAATGGTAGGAATTATGCACTTTCAGAGTGAATCATTACAGTAAAATGAATTGGAACAAGATGATAAGTGGAACAAAAAAAGTTTTTAGTTTAAATGATGACGATAATCAAGATAATAAAATGATGAAGAAAAAACATGATTGCTCAAGAAATGGCTCTTCTTGAACGAAATCAGTCATTGTTTGATGAACAGTGAATATTTTTTTTACATTAATGTACGCACTTTAGCAGCGGCTGTTCAACAAAATGAAAACAAATTAACGGTAATTTTTTTCAATGGGTAATCTATCAAAATCAAAAGTACAATGCGTACATTTTGAAATACACGTGTCGGTCATAGCATTTTCCTTTCTGGGAAAAAAACTAAAAAAGGTACGTGAGAAAAGAGAAGGATAACGTGAAGAAACGCAATACCAGTTTGAACAGTACGGTAGCAGTGGTAAAACGCACTTTTCTCTTTGACGAAAATGAACATAAATGGCCCTCTCATTTTCTTTCTTGCGTTGCTACTGATATGCGGTTGGAAAAAGTATATTTGATGATGATCAAGATGAAATGTACATCTTCACTTTACTTCTCTCTATTCTTTCTTTTCCACTTCATTCAGCAAGACAAAATTAATGACTCGCTCTAACTTGATTGTCAGAGAAAAGGAGACGTTCGTTTTTCTCAATAATATTCTTCTCCTCTTCATACTTTTCCCTTCTTTTTTTATATTCGCTCAATGATGATTTGCTAGTATAGCAATGCGAGAAGCAAGTAATGAAGATGAACAAGATCTGCAACTATGCTTGTGTCAACTTAATTTACATTTTAACCCGAGACCTTTCCCTGATGTACGCGCGAAAAGTGCCAAATTACATTACGGTTTTTCCTTTGCTGCTTTCTTCACACAGAAAATTGCTTCAAAGCTTTTTTTTATGAAATGAAAGAAAGATTGGCCGGGCCACTTGAACGTGTACTACCACTGCTCCCATGTGCGGTTCCCATACATTATTTCACTTTTTAGTCAAATAATAAGAATAACTAGCAAGTGATCTGAGTAATTCTCATGTCTTTTTTTGCTGTTACCGCTGCTCTTGCTCTCTGCTAGAGAAAAATCCACATGAAAGTATTCTTTCTTGTCTGACTTCATTACCAACTCTCCACAGGGACCTTACTTTTTCCTTTAAAAATGAGCATATAGGTAGGTATATGTGCATCCGCAAACTTCATTACCAACTTTAGACAGGCCTAAGGGATGTTAGGGGACTTGAATACGAGGCACTGACACGTAATTTTCCTCTTTATTTGCCCTTTTTTAAAAAGAAACTGGCAAGCTTTTTTGAAAGCTATAGTCAAATAAAAAAATACACCGTTTCTTTTCTCCTGATGTCATATTATTATTAACGGAATACCCCAAAATGTATGATGATAGCATGCATTTCTTTCCCTCCATATTATATTCTTTCTCATATCTTT
>JAANSP010002966.1:0-11978 GCA_036850745.1 Homidia socia | reverse complement strand
AAAGCAAAGCTAAATGTAAAAGTGGAAGGAGAGGGACAGAGTTTATAATAAATATGCATAATGTTAGGTAGCTAAAATGATCATGGGCTGTATTTATACTGCTGTTATAAGGGATTACAAAACAGCTTTTTATTGTGATTCTATCTTCGTGTCAAGTAGTACTCAAATTAATAGTTCTATGTATCCCAGCTCTATAGTAAACGTACTTGTTTTTCTGACGACAAAATTTTATATGAAAAAATATTTTATACACGCGTAAGGACGTATATTTACTTTTACATGAAAACATATCGTCTGTTTTTGTTTTTAATGTCTTGTTTCTGTTGTCCCCTTTGTTTTCCTCTCCTTCAAAAATGGTGTTTTATTGCCAGAGACGTAATCCCTTTAATTCTTGTTGACTGTTTCAATTTGAAAAGCGACATCAAAAAACAGTGTGCCGTTTTGTTTTCAGCGTGTCAACTGTGAAATGGGAATGCGTGTGTACATTAAGTACTGGAAACAGACTTTGGACAAGTGCTTAACTGGCTTTACTTTTTTGACATGGCATTGTATATAACTTTGGTATAATATATTTATTGTGTTTGTAGCACACATCAGCTATAGCTCAGTGCATCCAAATAACTACTACTGTTATATGTTGTGTTACTGTTGCATTGTCCCCAAAAAAGAGAAAGCAAAAGCCATTTAGTTAAGTACCGTAAAAGGCTTGGAAGGCTGAGTCCTTCAAAGGACATTTGAAAATGATGAACCTGAGCATTTCGGATGTGTAGCAAGTGTTTACGCACGCACCTAAATAAAGAGACCCTGATGTTCTAATGCCGTTATATACGTACACGTGTGCAGTGTAACTGGCATGATGGGGAATTTAAAACCAGTAACATTACCTATAGTTTTTCTATACATGCATATATTTTCATCATTATCATCATCAGAGTGAAAGCAAACGAGTAAATTTGAGCATCATCAACATATACCTAAATACATGGAGATTTTGTAGTTTACGTTTCGCGTGCACCGTGCAGAAGAACAGGATTTAAATTTTGATCTCATTTTACTAGGCCTGCCTAAATGTTTATCTTTATTTTCTGCTCTGCTTCATCATATGTTTCTCTTTTCTGTTTCAAAATTAAATTTGGTTAATCCTCTTCCCGTTCTGGAAAGCGTGAAAGAGAAAGAAAGTGAGAAGGACTTTATTATTTCGTAACCAACTCCTAACCAGCAGCCGACAGTAATACTGACTCGGTACCGTGAAGCACTCATACACAAAGTTGATAATGCAAAATGTATACACTTCCGCATCCGCCCTGATTTACCTACTACTCATTGTATGCAGTTTGTCCAATCACCTTTTTGTTCTATGTCGTATTATTGTCAGAAATTGTTAATACCACGGCCGCCACCACTGCCATTATTATTATTATTTTATTATTACTCAGCAAAATACAATACTGGTAGCCAGTGTAAATTATATAATACGCACACAGTTTTCCACAAAACCGTATTGTGTTTTTTATTATTACTCAGCAAAATACAATACTGGTAGCCAGTGTAAATTATATAATACGCACACAGTTTTCCACAAAACTGTATTGTGTGTGTATTAGTAGTACGTTCATAGTGGGTAAATTTGGTTTCGTAACCACATAATCTTTCTTCCGTTTTCACTCTGCTTGCGTTCCTGTTGTTGGTCGGTGGTGGTGAGTAACTTAACAGAATTTGTTGTAAATTGCTTAAAACTAGCTACCATGCTTAGCCAAAACATTATTTCCTTCATTTTTGAGCTACTACTACTACTAACCAACCATACTATGTATACGACTTTAGTAGTACGTTCGCAGTAGGTAAATTTGGTTTCGTAACCACATAATCTTTCTTCCGTTTTCACTCTGCTTGCGTTCCTGTTGTTGGTCGGTGGTGGTGAGTAACTTAACAGCATTTATTGTAAAACATGGTTCCTTCATTTTTGAGCTACTACTACTACTAAACCAACCATACTATATATACGACCACAACCATCATAAACAAGATCATCCTAACAATAACAGTTTCATCAGCAATAGCAATAATAATTTGAGGGAGTATATTTTGAAATTAAAGTCACAGTAGGGAGTCGTGTCTACCCAATGCCTATGATTACCAGAGAGAATGTTGAGCAGTGAAAGTAAACTAAACTGCCTGCATGGGATTTTGTTGAGAGACAGCAAGAAAGAATTTTTAGCTAACCAAGCGCTGGGTCTGGAGAAGACGCAGCGGTGAGATAGCTGCAAGAAAAAATTCTTTTGAGCAACCTTAAGCTACTATGACTAAACATATAAGAAGTGATAAAGAAAGCGTAAAAAAGATCAATTATGTGCATGCAAAATAATACTTTCTATATACCCAAAAGAAAATACGCACAGTACTTCCCACACATATACCATTGTTGAGGTTTTTTCTAAACATGCAGTTAATCACTCTCACTTGTTTTCTTTCTTTTGGTGGCGGTGGTGGTGCATGCACTAATATTCTATTATTACAAGGTGCACAAGCTCATTGCAAACGAAATCGGAGAGAAGAATAACGCATTATGATGTGATGTATGTTTTTGGAGGTAGAGGAAGGCAATAATAATAACAGTGAAAGGCTCACAAAATGAAATACAATATTCATTAAGCATTATTCTCGTTTTTCACATAATCAACCAAGTATGTACATAACGTTTTCGCATTAATGATGCTATGGTGGAAAGAAGGAAGAAAAGAGAGCATAATAATGGCTCAAGTACAGAATGGTCTGTCTAAAATTCTAAAGTAACAACCACCATCATCATCTCTACATACTACAGCCGCCATTATAATCATCATCAAGAAGACTACTGATGCAGGTTCTCTAGAACCATTTAAAGGAGAAGGAATGTACAAGCCATTAAAACTATTCTGAAAATATAATAATTGAAAATAATTTATTACTAAACTTACACGAGTATGGCATATTTACAAATGCGATGAGATACAGATCACAATTTAAAAAACTTACAACGCATTATGCTATTCTACGAGAACTCGTTTTTCCAAATCATTTTATAGTTGAAAAAGTCAGAGGGAGAATAAAAGTAAAGTAAATACACATTAAAATCGTATATCAGGAATGAGATTGCATGTATTTTAAAAACGCACTTGTCAAGTTACACTTTTATCAATCTTCTTGAGCCAGCAAGAACTAGAAAAACTAAATTGGTCCTCTAAAAATGTGCCGTTATGTCATTTCCACCCCGAGGATATCGCTAACGTATTCGTACACAACGTAAGTAATACCAGCGGCAGGAACTTTTAAAAAATTCGGCACGATTCCACGGAAGAGTCCTCCCAAACCTTCTTTCTGTATAATGTCCTTGAATATTGCGCTCATCGAATGGTTGACCTTCATTGAACTCGCCTGCAGTTTCGTCCTGACTAGAGCTAAAGGATAGGTGGCTATCTGACCACATGTTGAACTTATTAGTTCCACAGGCCAACAGCACCATGGCCTTGGGGGGCTCGTTTGACCTGTCGACGTTTTTCCGGAGTAAATATTTCTTTCTCAGTGTTTCGTAAATGGCAAAGTTTATTCCAGAGTACGGGATTATCCCCAACATGTTTGGCACAAAGCCCCGGTAAAACACCTTGAAGCCCACTTTTCGGTACATCTTCAGCGTTAGGTCTACTACGCTTTTGAACTCACCTGTGGAGAGAGGGAGGAGTTTGAATAGAGAAATGATTGTTTGATTTGTTTGGGTTTTTTGCTTAATAATATTAAAAATTAAAGCAAAGGAGACCTACCTGTCTTCCGGAGTTTCAATCTAGTGTTAATTACTTCTAAAGGATAAATTAGGGTTTGTGAGCAGGCCCCAGCAAACGCGCCTGCGAGGAATCTCTCTTCGATCCTAAGCTCTCTGTTTGACTTGCCTTTAAGCAGCTGCTTTCCTTCCTCGTACGCCATAAACTTGAACGCCGCCTCGGGCACCATTTTCAAAACGCCAAAACCATTACCCCTCCATAACGAGAGGACTCCCCCTTCTACGATCATTGACTTCAAACAGCCGCGAAGACCACCCATTGATTTTCCATTGACCTAAATTGATAAATATTCTTTACAATTAGCTGAATTATACAATTGTTATTCTTACCGAATGAGTACAACAAGCTTATTTTAATCACTACCAACCTGTAAGAACGTTTTAATTCTATCAAGCGGCGCAGTTATCGTTTTGCTAACAGCCCCAGCAATCCCACCCGCAACGAGATGCTTCCACCACCACCCTGTCGGCGTTGTTTGCACCGTAGAATCGTCACGAACTACATTTTCCTTACCTTTATCCATGTACTAATTACTAATGTTAAAAAGACAAAAAATATTTTGTAAACAACATCCGCGTAACCTTTTGTTTCAAACACTGTAAATAGCCTTATCAAAAGTATTAAATTAATTTGGACCGTCTAGATAACAGGGAGTAGTCATGGATGGGTAAAACAGGTGAACGTATTTACAGTTCAAAATGGAGGGGTTGCCTAAGCTTGTGCTAGTTTTTCGACTAAATGGCATCCCACCTCCACCAGCCAAATTATGCATTGTGTGTGCGTTATATGGGAGTATAAATTAAAATTAAAATATATCTTTTATACCAAATTATATTAAAATCGTACGTCATTCCTCAATTATTAATTCCTGGAAAAAGTAGATTAAACTCCGGAACGGATGGAACCCGTTTCAGTTTATTTATTCTTTTAAGAGGAGTAGTGCAGGCGGCAGAGGATATTACATGGCGAGCATAAGATGTGATGTGAATTGGATAACGAAAAGATAAAACAGCATTTTTAAAGACTTTTATGGAGAGTGAGAGAGCGTTTATCGCTGTTATTTTCTCTGAATCGGGTAAATGACCCAAAGCAAAAAATAGACAAGCATATAGCATGAGCATGAGCATAGATATGGTGATGTTGGCCATTGCACCCTCTCATCCAAATGTGCATTTTATCTACTGGATTTACGAACCTTTTATATGGCCAAATCTAGTTTATGTTGGCTGATATTTGACATTTTATATTCGAAATTCCTCTAAATTTACTATCCTTTTAACCAAGCTACGCTGCATATCATATCACAATAAGGTCTCATGGGTGTCCTATATTGCACTTCAGGATTTTACTAGACCATTTTTTTCTCGGGTTTTGATAATTTGCGACTAAAAACTGCATACGAACAGGAAACCATAACATATACTATCATGTACTTATTGCACTCTCAAAGCTGTGACATATCTCGGTCCATTTACACCCCAATGAGTTTTTAGGAGAACGTGTAGTTCTACAGCAGCAGAATTGCTTCCACGTTGATGAATCACATGATATTATTTAGGGAATAATAATGTTTATTGAAGTGGAAAGGAAACTGCAGAAACATTCCAGGAAACTCCGTTCCGGTAATATTTCTTAATCTTGTTGTAAAATATATGGCAAATGTCAAATAAATAATTCGTTGCTAATAAAACCCAATTTCGCTTCTACAAGTTTGCTGCACATCCAGCCAGACTGCACAAGCATAAATTTATATTATAGAAATTGTTCATTATTTAAATGTGTCACCAAAACTGCAGTTATTGTGAAAGACAGATCTTGCAAGTGTATTATGCAGCAAACACTACACATGATATTTTTTGACTAATTCAAAAGAGTACTTGGTTGAACCAAATCTTTTCTGACACCAAAAATATTTGCAAGAACTAAAATTGGTGTACTAAATAAATTCGCATTTACCATAATATTAAGCCTACGATACAAAGACATGGAAGCAGTGCTGCATGTAGTTTCCGTCTATGCATGCGGCTTATTGAGAAGGCAAGGTGCTTTTACCTGGAAAAACCTGGTAAATTGTTGTGAATGTAAACAAAGACCAATATATTTTCAGACTTCATTACGAGCCATATGAAATGGGAAAAGAAACCACCATCACTGATTGTGCAAATAGTAGATATATTGCCAACAGGAAAAAAATTCACCTGAAAAACCTGTTTTCTTTTAAAAAAAAGAATCTATTTTAACGTTTTCATTCTTTCTTGATCCATTTGTTCTTTTTGTTTGTTTATTTATCTTTTGAGGGCTGATGCTGTGTGGGAACACAGAGAAGCAAAATGTTACACAATGACTATAGATCTGTATTTTATATTATTTTTTATCATAGTCTTCTCGCAAAAAAAGAACAAGCAAAAATTGGGTTGGGTGAGTGAACTACAACTACGGTTTCCAGCCAAACTTCAAACAATGAGATCTTTCCAGTTCATCAGTACATATTATACCGTGTGTGTACTTTTTTTGTTTGCTCCAGATAGTTTTTTCCAGCGAGTAGGTACTAACAGAATTGAAAACAAGATGAGTTTTTAGATACATCAATTGAGCTTTAGAATTGCGAAGAGTTTATAAATTCGGTTGGAGGAGATATCTAAAAAAATTGTTCGTCCAAGTAATAGTAAATTCCGAGTTGAACTGCATCTTTCTATTAAAGCGACTTGAACACTTTTCCAGGAAAAAAATTTTTCTGTGTTTTTATTGAGTGATATGTATTGTCCTAAAGGAGCAAAGTCCAATTATTTGTCTGCGTTTGTTTACCTTTTTCAACCGTTTAGTAGATCCAAATTCTAGAAAGTTTATGTTGGTTTGGCTTTCTTTGTTTTTTCTTTACTTTCTCCGAAAACGGAGGGAGACGAATAAAAAATTTACGTTTACGTGGTTTATGTAAAGTGACACATTAAAATCTTCGAAGATCAGAAAAAAGGTAATATAGGTATTTAATGATAAATTTTAAGTATTTTTAACAGTGTGACGGCAACTTTTCAAAAAAACCGGCATAAACAATTGCAGCTCATTTTAACTGTTCAGGTTTCGATCATGAAAATGTGACCATTTTTTAAGGTGCTAAGGCTCGACAGCATCTGAAGTCAACAGAAAAATCAAAAAAAACGAAATGTAGCGGATCTCTGGCGCTAAATTTTAAACCTTGTGACTTGCTACGACTACTCAAGAAAATGGATACCACTTCCTTTTCTTTTCTATTTTTCCTCCACTGCTTTCTTTCTCTACCTTCTTTCTTCTTTACCCAATATTTTTATAAGAATTGAATTGAGCATAAGCGATGAAATCATTCACTCGAATTCAAGTGCTTTTACAAAAGAAATAATTCAATTCTTTCTCCATGCACACACACACACTCACGCCACACGGGATTCACATGCCAATGCCATCGCCATCACACGGTCGGCGGTATGTCTAAATTCTGGCGAGTTATTTCTCTCTTCGTCGCTACTCTTTGAAACATTTTCTATTTTTCTCCGTCTGGTCTGGCATGGCCTTGGCTTTGACAGGCATTATTGATGCATGATCTATGCAATCCTCGAACACACGGTTTTATTGGAATTTCTAGAAGAAAAAAATTCTTTCACTTTTTATGACGTTAGAAAAGCTTAAAAGAATGAATTAAGGGAAAAGTGAATGGTGATGATCGGGTGATAGTTTCTCTCAGCCTTGCTTTTTATGGATTTATTTTTCATGAGAGTGTACACAATGCGCTTAGCAATATCACGTAAAAATGGAAAAGAGCAAAAAGATCCTGAAAAAATCCATTCGTTGATTTTAGTCAAAAAAATATTTTTTCCATTCTACCCAATATTATGGTTCGGCTACTCTTCCATATCAAGTGTGATTGCTGAATGCTGGTGTTCAGTCTTAACCGATACGAATGTACACGGCAGTATTAAATATATATAATATTACTTGAATGGATCTCTAGAAAATGGCCCTTGCTTTTTACACATACATACATGACCATTATTTTAGTTTCTACTTTACTTTTCTACGTTTCTTGGGTAGGATTTTGAATCATTTTGTGTGATGCAATATGGTAAAAAGATGTGGTGGTATCGAAAAAGTAGAAACGGTCATGATATTATCATTATTATGATATGATTCTCAATCTCAAATTATACGACGGTAAAAATGGCTGTTTATATATATATTTTATATGCCTAGTCATAAAGTGGGAAAACAGCAAAAACCAAAATGATAATAAGTATCTACATTTATATGGATGAACGTGTACGTGTCCAGATACCATTTACGCTTTTAAACTAAAGCCATTATGTAATGTGTGGATCTGATGTTGTCCTCTCCTCCTTCCAGTTGTAAGTAATAATGTTGATCTGATCACGTTTCATTGATTACGTTGATGATCCGACTGCTGGCTGCGTGTTTTATATGCCTAGTCATAAAGTGGAAAAACCAAAATGATAATAAGTATCTACATTTATATGGATGAACGTGTACGTGTCCAGATACCATTTACGCTTTTAAACTATGTAAGCCACTATGTAATGTGTGGATCTGATGTTGTCCTCTCCTCCTTCCAGTTGTAAGTAATAATGTTGATATGATCACGTTTCATTGATTACGTTGATGATCCGACTGCTGGCTGCGTGCAAAGATCTTGCAGCAGCCTCTACCCCACCTACCTTTAAATTCGGTTCTAGATACTTATTCCATTCCATGTTATCGTCGTCGCCATCATCATCATCATCAGATCATGAGATTACAAACTAACCAGTAAACATTACTGGTGAAAATGCAAGTCATTGCGAAAAGGTAGGAGCATTATTTTGGAAATTTAAGACGAGCAAGCTTAGTCAGTGAATCAGAAAATGTTAATTTAAAAACAGTAGTCATCATCAGTGTAGAGATGCTGACCAGAGGCTAATTATTGTAAGTTGGAAAATATACTTTTTTGAATACCTCTACCTTTCTACCTTTAACTTTTTACCTGCGTTTTCTATAAGGTATTCAGAGTGCAAGAAGGTGTTGGTAACAGCCGTTCGAGAAAGGTGAGTAGATTTTGCCATTGCACACGTTAAGTAATCATCTTTACTCAATACTCTAAATCCAGCCAAGTAGTTTTTGGGCTGGTTTTGGAAAGGTAAAAAGGAATGGCTGGCTGAAAAGAAAGTACTTTGCAATGTGGCATATCACTTCCACTGGTGGTATATGGCATTGGAAAAGATATGGAGCAAAGTCGTCGACTTTTACACTCCCATTAAACATTTGTAGTTATAGCGTGCGTTCTGTAAAATGAAGGGAAATGGATGGCATATAAGAAAGGAAGATGAGGGCACTTAGCAGCAGCAGTAGAGAAAAGGCGCAAGAGGGAAACCAATGGAGTGAAATCAAAAGTGAAAGAGGAAAAATAGAATGAACACAGCACTAGGACATGTAGTTATAGTAGGTATATCGGGAAAAGTGAAGGTAACAGATATTACATGCCTAAGTACATGCCTACTTTTCCCACGCGAAATGTTAGTTTTCTACAAATTTCCNATGTAGTTATAGTAGGTATATCGGGAAAAGTGAAGGTAACAGATATTACATGCCTAAGTACATGCCTACTTTTCCCACGCGAAATGTTAGTTTTCTACAAATTTCCCCATTTAAACTCAAAGTCACGTCCAACGTGGTGGCCAAAATGTGTTATCGTTTTTATGTACGTCGTCCAGGAGGAATTTCCACAAAATAAGTGGACTTGTGAAGTGCATATGAAAAGGATATACATATCGGTTCATCATCGTATATACCTAGCCAAGTTTCTATTTTGGCATACACAGCCTATACTTTTCTCTAATCTGGATAATATACCTATATGTTTTATATGCATTGTAAAAGGGCCTACACATGCCCAAGTGACAAAAAACTGAAACGCGTCTATATATACAGCTTGCATGAATAGTGCTAGGGCTGCCCAAATAACCTTTCTATTTTCCCAACTTTGCGGATAAATAGCGCCATTTGAAGTAGGCATTCTTGGAAACGTAAAAAGCGTACTTCATGATGATGCTTTTGAAATGCTGCTATGTTTTTTGGCATTCAATCAGATAAATCCAAGAAACTGCGCTCTCCTGTGCTTAAAACTGTGTAAACACACAAAAAGGCATTCCTTGAAAATAAAAGGGGTAGTTTTTCCGGTGCAATTTTTTTCCTTCTTCTGCAAAACTTTCCAAATATCCGATCCGTACAAGCAAAAGTACAACTGTCTGATTTGTTGCTATACACGAATGTATATTTAAGTTAAAAGCAAGAAAAAAATACGAATTTATTTCTGGGAAGAAATAGCAACTCCCGTCATAGAAATGGATTGATGGATGGGTATGATTTGATCTCTGGAGGGAGAAAAAGAGGAGGAAATCGAAGCTCTACTCTCTCTTTGAGTGTTTAGCCCAACTCAGTATAAGTTGTCTTTTTCCAAATTCAAGTGTGCACTTCAATAAATAAACTAAAGCAACATTATGTTTAGGTACATCGTTACATTTGTGAAAAAAATAAATATAGAAATACATTCTCAACTCAGTACAAGTTGTCTTTTTCCAAATCCAAGTGCGCACTTCAATAAATAAACTAAAGCAACATTATGTTTAGGTACATCGTTACATTTGTGAAAAAATTAAATATAGAAATACATGCGAGAGTTTACAAGAAACAGGAAGTATGTTTTTTGAAACTAAACAAGACATATCCATGAATTTTCTGCATTCGTCAGGTAAAAACATTTGCTTTATTTTTAAGCGTATGTATAAGCAAACGAAACGAATTGTACATCACATGAAAACGCAAAAATTTTAATGTTGAAAAAGGTTAGATTTCTGGGATAGAAAAAACTGTAAACTGTAAACTTAACTTTAATTCCACATAATTTTAAAAGTAACCTCTGCTTTTTTCTTTTTGTGCATAGTATTTTTTAACTGCGGCAACTCCACCACAGAGAACAGTTTCATTATGTAGAGGTGTGGTTATGATCATGTTAATGGTAATCTAGGAATCGGTCTATTTTTACTCGTCCTTTTACGTTGTGTTAGTCATGTTTACGTATTTAAAAACCAAAGGCCAACTTATACATACTACCAGCTAATAAGAAAGAAAATTGGGGATGTAAATGAGATAAATAAGCTATGTGATTGATTATCAACCTCTTGCAAACATTATCCTTCTCATCATGCGCAATGGCTTTATACTAACTAATGAGTGTTTAATTTGTTTCATATCAGTTTTTTAAACTGCGGCAACTTTTCCACTGATAACAGTTTCATTATGTAGAGAGGTGTGGTTATGATAATGTTAATGATAATCTAGGAATCGGTCTATTTTTACTCGCCATATTACGTTGTGTTAGTCATGTTCATATGTTTAAAAACTGAAGGCCAACTTATACTAAAAGTTAATAAGAAAGAAAATTGGGGATGCAAACGAGATAAATAAGCTATGTGATTGATTATCAACCTCTTGCAAACATTATCCTCAATATCATGCGCAATGACTTTATACTAACTAATCTGTATTTAATGTGTTTCTTTCTATTGGATTCCTTACCTTGAAAATCAAGTGTAATACGTGTAGGTGTGTATTTAGGCATTTTATTATGGTAGGACTAATAGTCCTTGAGAGGGTATTCATTCAATATAGGTAGGTGTATATTTTATCCGGGCGGATTATGTTCATATGGGGAAATGATGCTTGAGCCCCGTTGGGAGTTGCGAATGAAATGTGGAGCAATGAAATATGAGAAATGTGTTTTGCTTTATGGCAAATACGTGTAGATGGTGGAAAAACGCAAAAAGTATTATACCGTATTTTTTTCTATGCTACTGTAGCAAAACAGTTGAATAAAAAGGTGAGCTAAGCTTGGAAATGATGACTGGACGAATTTGCTAAAAAATTGTATTGCATCACATTCCTACGCAATCGTTATATCAATGAATATCAGTTTCATGGAAGTCTTTCTGGAACCTATTTTTGGAGATGAGCTTTCCATAATTTGCCGTAGCTTGTCCAGTTCCCATTCTTACCCAATTACCTCAAATTTACTTCTTAAAATTTCCTCAAATATATTCTCAAATTTGTTTATTTCTAAAATAGATTTTAAAATATTAAGGGTTT
>JAANSP010002965.1:0-11978 GCA_036850745.1 Homidia socia | reverse complement strand
TGGAGGGTTTCCGTCTATACAATCTATTTAACTGCATTTTGGTTGTCCAGCTGGCGCTTTGCTTTCGAGCACTTGGTGCAGTTAAATCCACTGCACTCTCACACGAGACTGTATTAAGATATAGTGTGCTACAATGCTGCATGCGAATTGGTGATTCAAACATGCGACTGCTGTATGGAGCTTATATTGGCGTCGGGTTCAATTTATTGCTGCTGGCAAACTTGGGCTTTGTGTTTTTATCTGGACATGTGCCGCTGTCAATCATGGTACTGGTGAGCGGTGTAACTACTGTCACATATGCACTCGCAATGGTATGTTTTCCCATGGCTGAAAGGTGTGATGGGGATTCAAAGGATTTTTTGGTTGACCTACGTCGCAGTATTTCACAAAGCCGCCAATATTGGAAACGAAAAGTAATTTCCCTGCAGCCTCTCACATTTTACTACTGCACTGCCAAATTGGAGAAGGAGACAAAGAGAAACTTTTTTGGTACCCTTTCCGAGTTGACAATGAACCTTACCTTGCTTGTTAGAAGTCTTACGATGTAACAGATTGGGACTTCATCCTTAAATTCGCTTTTCTGTTAACTGCTAACTACTTAAGTTTGTAAAGAAAAAGCTCTGTATAAATTAATGTTTTGCAGAAACAATTTGTCCGACATTCGACAATAGCAAGGTGTGTTTTTTAGTTTGATAAAAAGAAATATACATAAAACATTGAACAAACTTTCAATAATGTTTCTGGAGCCTTGTTAGTATAAACAATAAAACAAAAAAACAAAATACAGACATGACATATTAAAATACAGGAACT
The DNA here is from genome assembly GCA_036850745.1 of Homidia socia. Classification (NCBI taxonomy): domain Eukaryota; kingdom Metazoa; phylum Arthropoda; class Collembola; order Entomobryomorpha; family Entomobryidae; genus Homidia; species Homidia socia. The sequence continues at coordinate 11,165 of JAANSP010002965.1, read as the reverse complement.
AATAAATAAATAACAACTGTTTAGTACCAAATTACAAAAAGTATTGAATAAAATACAAATATGCTGTTGATGCAAGATTGTCATTTGAATGAAAATGTTGTTACATGCCTACAAATATGAAGAGAACGTTGTGTTTGAAAAAGTTTGGATAGAGCATATTGAGAGTTTTGTAATGAGACTAACGCAAAAAAATTATGCAGTGCTTAGTTTCACGTTTCCCTGCATTTTCTTTTTCACCTTTAGACTAATGCTAAAGAGTGCTTGTCAATTTTCTAGTAATTTTTCAGAGATTTTTGAGTACGATGAAATAACTGTTCAGCATCGTTTTTGACATAAAACAAGGAGATGAACAGTCATGACTCATGACTCATGAAAGGTTTCTGATTGCGCTTGTAGAGAAGAAAACAAGTTGCTTTTGTTTGTTCGTAAAATGAGATGGAAAGGTGTAGAGTGAGTGCAAGTGAGTCAAGAATTAAACGCAAGTGCACGGAGAGTGCAAACAACTAAAAGCTTCCTATTGTTTCATTAGCTTCGAACAAAGTCCATTGCTGTGTAATGACCTGTGGCCAAGAAAGGAGAAAAATTTGTCATTTAGAATTGCACAATGGGAATTTTTTTCTATTTATTGGAAATTTTTGTATGGATTAGTAGCATGATTTACTTGTGTTGTATTGATAAAAAGGTTTGCAGTAAAAAATTTAAAGCTTCAACAATAACATTTATTTGTAAACAAAACGGATATAAAATATAAAACTTTGGAATGTTAAGATTTTATATGTCTCAATAAAGCTATAAAATCCCAGGTTTATAACCATCTCACATTGAGTTTTGCAAATCTTAAAATTTAGACGTTAAACTAAGAGTGACGCCCAAACAATTGTACAAAGCGGTTATCTTTATTATTGTTTACACTTAATTTAATGAATATAGTAGCAATGTTTTCAATTTAGCGTACATGCATGTTAGTAGTGCACGTGGTTAGTAAAATAGCTTAATTATTGAGCAACAATAACTTCTCAATCTATGATTACACTGTAGATTTCTACAGGGTCTTCATTAATGAGCATATCTAACATCAACCGCACTGTACCGGATCGATGACTTGGATTCCACTGACTTCAAACGACCGTTATATTCTGTGACGAGACATTTGTACGAGAAATGGTCAATATTTTTTCCAACCAACGATAGCAAGAACCACTCCCCAAATCCCAGGTTACACTTTTCTGGGATGTCAACATCTGCCCGTTCCAGTAGAAATTGGCGAAACCGTGGGGAAAAAATCGTTGCCCCACGGTAAATTAAGCTTATGCCCGTGGCTAGAGACAGTGCTCCGAAATAAAACCTGAAATGGCAAGTGAGAAGGTATAAGCATTTGGACAATTAGCAGTTTGAAAAACAGATTTTTTTTTATTTCATTGGCGTTTGAAGGACTTGCCATAACACAATGTATATTTTTGTCATGAACACGTTCACAGGAAGCACACATAGTTCTGGAGAGTTGGGATGGTCAGCACCTGTGGGGATTGGAACCTCACACCTGGCAAGGTTCGGAAATACCAAATTAAGTGGGCTTTCCGGATTCACGTTGGAGGTGGACGTGAGAAAGTCGTCTAGTAGCACGTCCCAGCTTATCCCCAATGTCCACCTCAGAATAATAAAATGAATGAGCACGTTCCCGAAGTTGAGTATTTCGCAAAACATGTATTTCAATGCGTATTCGGAAGTGGTAAATTTATTTCGTCGCATGTATCTCAACGCCTGCACACATTTTTCCCTGGCCTCATCCCGTTCAAGCTTAGCCAGGCTGAGCCCATCAGTCACTGATTTCACCCTCTCCTGCTCCCAACAGTGGCGCCATAAATAACGGGGAAAGTAAAAGAGCACCGCTTGCAGGAACAAAATGAGCTCTATCCATTAATAAGCATAAGCTTAGCCAGGCTGAGCCCATCAGTCACTGATTTCACCCTTCCTTGCTCCCAACAGCGGCGCCATAAATAACGGGGAAAGTAAAAGAGCACCGCTTGCAGGAACAAAATGAGCTCTATCCATTAATAAGCATGCAGAAAATATGGTTTGTAAAGGGAATTGGGACCGCGCAATTTCTCCAAAATATTTCCTGTGCTTATGACAGGCTTGAATGGATTATGTTCATCTACACCACTAGCGTATCCACCCTCCGGGTATTCGTAACAATTCAGAAATTACATTCAATTAGGTAGATTTTTAAAGTTGGAGTTTAAACCTGTAGCTTGTTCCAAATTACCTTTAGGGACAATGATGTAACAGTTGAACCAGCAAAAGTTGTTTACAATCTGAAATCACAACAAGCCACGTAGGCAAAATTTGCAAGTGTAAATAATTTGAGCAAGTTTTTAGCCCAAAAGTGCCCATTTCTATTTTACCGTTCTAATTGCCTCAGTGCTTGCAGTACAGCTTATAGGATCACCAAAGTATTTCCTGGAGCCAATTATTAACGAAAAGGCCAACAAAATCAGAACAGTAATTTTGTAGTGAAACGCAAAGAAAACGTTATCTATTCGCGGATAAGTACTTTTATTTTTGATGAACGATTTTACTTTTTCGAGTACGCCAAACATTTTGAAGCTTTCATACAAATCAAATGACTTGCCACACCCTTAAATGGTTTTGCAAAAATTAATAATGGTGGAGAGAGAAACGCCGACTGAACCTGTGAGTCTGTTTTGAGAACAGAATTAAGACTGCGTAGCAATATCTTGTTAGCAATTTACTTTATTTTTCTGCACTACTTTTTCTTAAAATAGTTCAAGGAAGCCCGGTAACTCATTAAAATGCAATACGTTAGCTCACACAGATTTTCAGAGAACACAGGTAATTTATGACCACACACTTTATTCCTTGTTTTTGATGATGATAAATGCGATAGCTAAGAACCTCGAGTCAAGTAGCAAGCATTTTATTCACATGAAATTACATGACACGCACACAGGTGAACAGCTACTATACAGTTACTATTTTAAAAAACTTGCATTTTGTGAGCCCATTGTTTTTGTTGGAATGCATGCTGCGTGTGCATTCGTAACGTTCTTGCATGTTAACATGCAAAAAAATACATGTTTTCAATTTATGGTCATCATAAATGTTGCAGAGAACTCGTTGTGCCGCAAACTGTATGTAATTAAGTACATGTGGAGTTGTCGCCTAAAACTGGTCTCACTTGAGAAAATGTCAATCATCTTGGAAGGCACAAAAAGTTGTTTCTGCAGATTTTATAATTTTCAGTGCAAGTCTGGATATATACAAATACATTCAGTCTGCCCCTTGTTGGTGGCAAAGTGTTTTGCTTGGTCGTAAATCTTAGCTTTTTTATTTTTTAAATGCTTAAATTGTGGGTTTCATTTTGACGTAGCATTTCAAAACTATAAACTCAATTTGCCGATGTCTGATGAGCTATCTAATGATATGCTGCATGCTTATGCTCCATTTTTTTTAATTCTCAGGACTTGATTTTGATATACGATATCCATTACTAATTTGATACTAATTTTTTCGACGCCAATAGTATAGGGCAGTTAAACTTCATGTTTATTAAAATATTTTTTTTCTACTCAATTTTTTTTTCAAGTCTAAAAAATGTGACTTCAACCAATTGTATATCGAGTGAATGGCGTATCATTTAATTTTGCAAGTAAACATTGAATGTTTCTACTTTGTACCTGGAATACGATTAAAAATTTCATAACCGATCGACACGAGTGTTTACATTCAAAAAGATTTGGGATTCATAGGTGTTCATCATCACATGTACATGGGAAGAGCATAAAAAGATCAAACCACACCAGAACATGTAATTGAAGACGTTTATCAGTAGTTGTCTTGTGTGATTGTGCGTAATTTACATTCTTGTTATTACTGATATGCATTGCAATATTTCTGAATTAACTGCATGCAGAAACCGTAAATTTGTATTTGGATTCAGAAATCACCAAAACATGAAATAGTTTTAATGCGCAGTAATATTAGCTATGAGTTTTACTTGCGCAAATTTAATGAGTAAAGCTAAAGGTCATTCTTCAGTTTTTTAAATGCCTTCAGAAATTGTTATAGTTTTCGTCATTTTTTGAAAGTACCATAACGATCAAATTAATTTTCTTTGATAGTCGCTTTTCCCAACTAATTATTTGCATAATGGCTTATTTTTATCAAGCACGGACCAGCAGTTCAAAATTTTATGCTGCTGCCAACAAGTTATTGCATAAATTGGCCGTTTTGAACGTACAGAAAACAGATAGGTGAAAACAGATTGTGGTAGGACTTTACTACCTACTTATGCATGATCTGTATTGGAACTAAAAAACGGAGCTGACCTAAACACACAAAATCAAAGAGGTAAGCTAGCGAGCAAAATAAACGCAAAAACTGCTTTCAACGACTTGTTTTTGTTCTCTTTTTTAATGATAGCAGTTTGTGGTTGAGTTGCGCAACACTCTGGAATAATCTACCAACTCAAGATAATTATTTGCACGTGAAATCATCTCGACTAAACGAAATTACTAGATATTGCGATCGCACATTAAGTGACACATTGTATTTGCCTTTGTTGGTAAACGCCTCGCATTAGTAACATCCAAAGATTTTAAATTTTCTGTTTTATGTGGTATAGAAATGCATCTGTCGTTCTCTAAATAGCAGTCTTTTGTATTTAAATAATATATGTTGGAAAATTACGACGCGTGTATCTAATTAAAACTTTTTATTCAAAAAGAGTTATACCCAAACGTTTCGACCCAATCTTTTGTAGCATAAGTGGGTATTCCCAAGTCTACTCCATGTCTAACAGCTGCAATACAGACAGACCCCTAAAATGAAAAAAATGATAAATAGAGCAACCTCAAAAGCAGGGATAACAATGACCGCGGTTTTTTTAGCAAAAAAAAAAACAATTGGTCTGTGTTGTAAAGATTTTTCGCCGTTTTAAACGATCACATGGTGGCTATAAATGGTTTCATGGGGTCCATCGAGACTTCCGCTACAAAGTATTCACTCAATGTGTATACATACAGTGGCATTGCTTTTTAACCATTTTGCCCGATAAAACCCCAAAACCGAGCTCAAAGCACGCCCATTAAAAATGGTCAAAATTATTTTGGACCACTGCCAGCATTGCATTGAAGCCTTGTCTTGTCATTCGGTTTTTTTGGGACCATGCCCTACCACAGCCGTTGTCCTGTGAATCCACTTTGTGACCTCATCAAATTCAATATTTGCTGGCTGGCACAATGAATAAGTTCAGGAGTGTATACAAATTGTAACCATTCTGTTTTTGATATAAAGTCATTTATTTAAGGTAATTTTGGGAAGCTGTCGTACGCGGGAGGTCAAGGAGGAGGCAAAGGGGGAAATTGCCCCCTCAAAGGCCAGGGATTAAAAAAAATATTTATGAAAAAAAGTCCTCATTTTTGTTTGAAAACTGAATTTTTCGTTTGCTGCAGTTTCTAACAGCTCCATTTTATCAAATAATATCTAAACTCACTCGATTCAAACAGTATTTTTTGCTATACTCCAATTATACCCACCTAATTGCATTGTACAGGCAAAACTATGTGATGAAACACTAAACACTCCTGAACTTTTAACCATTCTAACATACCTAAAAGCAGTAAAATTTCAGAATTTACGTCTCGCTTCGCTCGTCAGCCTAAAATTTTGAAAGTTTTCCCTTCAAAATGACAAAAACTTTAGTCAGTTAATACAAACAAATTAAATTTTTTCACATTATGTTTGAGAAATGTATATGAAATTCAAATTGACAAGCTTGCCCCTCCCAGACCTCAAGTCTGCGTACGCTACTGCTACTGCAAGCTACAGCACCCCTGTTGACACACTATTCTTACGCGTAAACACCCATGTACATCTCATACATTTTGTATTTTTTAGCTTTAGTAGATTTTGTGTGTGCATACACACCTAATAAAGGTCTAGGTCTAGGTAAATTCACGAGGTATTTAAAAGTAAGAGTCTTATGTACTTATTAAAAACAACTGAATAGGTAGTTTTACATGAGAATATGGCAAGATACATGTCATACTTATGGCTTAATTCTATTGCTAAATACACTGCAACATGTCTAGTAATTATGCTTTGCAATTATGTCCTTAACTTTCTAGATCCTTCTCAAAAATGGTAAGCCAAAATCTTTTTAATTTAAAAAAAGCTGTATTTGCCGTCTTGTAGCCACTCAGGCTGAATATATTGAATTCAGAAAAAGACAACCACTCTTATACTTTATTTTGTAAACTAAAATATCGACTGATCAACCACTGTTTTAATTAAAATTAGTTGTATGTCATAATTTGATTGAAATATTTGGATTTTCAAGGCATAAGGGCTTCATTGCAGATGAAATATATGGCAGCATATTTTTAGAATAGTTGTCTATTCAGTTATAGAAAATGAGGCGAGTGTAAGATTGGGAACAGTATATAACAAATTGACATTTGAGGGTAAATTGAAACTTCATTTTGAATTGGCCATCATTTTCTCGCCTTGATATATTTTTGAATTGTATTGGTAACGTTTTTTCGCGAAAAACCAAAAACCTATACTGAACAGAAATGCATGAATCCTTGAAATGAAATGCATGTACCCTGCATGTACCCTACAAGGACCAAACGTACATACATTTTTCTTTACTTACACACATTTTCATTACTTTTACGAAGCTATTGCTCACAGACAACCTGTTCAAGAACACTGTTTCATAGTTGAAAGGTCTAACGACGCATATAAAGCATGGGTACGGGAATTTCTTAAAATTATCTCTGCTGAGAAAGAAAATGCCATTTGCCAAATGCCCGTCCCATTGAATTCGCACTTAGGAATGGAAAGAAGTATGGCATGATGATTTTGTTTGATGTTGTGTATTTGCAGCTAAATTATTCCGTCAGTATTTCAAATATATGTTGGCATATCTTTGGGCATGTACAACGTAATGAAATAGAACTATGTTCTGCCTAATAAGCCATAGTTAATTAACCATGTACAAAGCTTTATAATTTTACCAAATATAAATTGGAAATATATTCTAAACTTATCCTTTTGATTCAATATTTTATTCTAAAAGTAAACGTTTTCGATGAAAAATATACTTTAAGTGATTGGCACTCTGTTTCTTGTATTTGTAGTTAATTTATTTTTAAAAAGATTTAAAATGGAATATTGATTTCATATTATACAGCAGCAATTCAAATATCATGAAACAAAAAGAGAGTTAGCAATAGTTAGCATGTTTTTACGCAAAGGTCAAGTTGTTTTTTTTCAAAAGTTCCAAACTTGACCTTAATAAAAATATGGTTTTATTTAAAGTAAATGGGTTTTCTTAAATCAAATATTCAAAAAATCAAATTTAGAAAATCAAGCAAGCGAATTTTATTTCAAATTTTAAAGTTGAAAATCGGTTATCACAGCAGTAGCCGTTGAAATATTTTTGAGCTAACAAGGCGTGGTTAAAAATACTATCAAAACCAAAATTGTTAAGAAAAATGTCGTCTACACTGATCTGGAAGAGTTTTTCAACTGCAAACGCCATATTCCGAAAGCTGCTTCCATACTCTTTCCCCATTGATTTTGACGAGCACAAGAGAAAATTTTGCTACAAACCGTTCAAGAAAAGAATTGGAGGTTTCCATCTTTTCATATTTCTTGTTCTGATTGCACTGTCTGCATATGCTAATAATGTAAAAGATTTCATCAGAGCGAAGTCGAATCTATCAGTGCATATGGTCATCCTAAATTTGCTACTAATTGCAATGGGGATTTTTGTGCTCGTTTTCATCAAAATCATTTTATCGCACGGGCCCCAGCTTTGCGACTACGTGAATAGCCTTATCAATTTACAAGATCAGTATTCAGTTGAAAAAGCGCCAAAAAATTGGTCACTGGTTCGTCTGTTCTATTCTGAGCTGGAAAAGCTAGTGGCTTTAGGGAAAGGGCAATGCGACTGGATTGGCATTTTGGTGGCTGGAATGACCCTTTGCTTCATTCCATATGGAGTTGTTACTTCTGCATTTGTTGTTGTTGCTAAATTGGACCCAGCATACCACATTCTTGCCGGATTAGGAGCTTCTTCAGACGGTATCGGGATTATTTTGTTGCGGCTTTTGTATGCTCAGTACATTTTTATGGAGGGTTTTTGACTATTCACTCTATTTAACTCAATTTTAGTAGTTCAGGTGGTGCTTTGCTTACAAGCACTTGATGCAGTTAAAAGAAACGCTGCACTTTCGCACCAGACTGTGTTAAGATACACGAAATTACAATGCTGCGTGCGAATCGGTGACACAACCATGCGGCTGCTGTATGGAGGTGATATTGGTGTAGGGTTCATTTTAATGCTGCTGGAAAACCTGGGACTGTTTATATCTAAACATGTGCCACTTTCGTTCATGCTTTTGTTGGGCGTAGACACTTTGTTTACATACGCACTCGCGCTAGTATGTTTCCCCATGATTGAAAGGTGTAATGGGGATTCGAAAGAATTTTTGGTCGAGCAACGTCGCAGTATTTCACAGGGCCACCGATACTGGAAACGAAAATTGATTTCCCTGCAGCCTCTCACTTCTTATTATTGCACTGCCAAATTGGAGAAGGAGACAAAAAGAAACTTTTTTGCTACCCTTTCCGAGCTGACGATAAACCTTGCCTTGCTTGTTAAAAGTCTTTCTTAAAAGAGTAGCTGACTCATGCTTACTTTTCAAATTCCTTGAGCTATTTGTTTTAATTAGTAAAAGCTCTGTAATGATAATTGATAAATGTTTTGTGGATTCAAGTTGTTTGTTACGTTACGTTACACGTTACAAGTCACGTTATACAGGTTTATTCTGTGTTCTGATAATGTTTTAAATAAATAAGTTTAATAAGTTCCCATGCATTTTAAAAGGCTTTCAAATTTAGGGGCACCCTTGTTCATTTTTGCGACAAGGTATTCTACTTTTCTTGCAATCATCATAAGCATTAATACATGCTTTTTTTGTGGTAAAATATTTCGTAGTATTCCAGCTTAGGATTGAAAGAAAATTTTGTTCAAAACATAGGCAAAGGAAAATTTTCTAGGTTTTTAATATCTCATTCCCAATTTTCATTGCTTCTATATATCAAAATGCTTTTTTGTTAATGCAGTGCCATGCTAGCTTTGGTTTAGATAAGTACAAAACTAACGAAGACATGTATGCCTTGTGAGCAAGTGCAACGTAAGAACTCCTTCACGTGTCTAAATGCTTCATGCTGTCACTGTTTGACATGCCAAGACAAGTTATTTTGAAAATTTACCCTAAACACAATGTTCTGATTAATTCAATAGTTCATCATAGTTGTATCAAATCAAATGTTTCGTTGATTTAGGATGTAAATTATCAATTGCGGTATAGTTTTATTGCAAAATTGCATTGTTTCATCACAGTTAACTTTTACATTTGTTTCTGTGATAATACTTAATTTTAGTGGTCAAATTATTCACTAATTCATAACAGGTTTTTTACCGAGCAAACAGATCGTGTTACGAAGCAAAACCTATTTTGAAACAATTAAAACCAGTTGCAACTTGACGAGTGCAAGTGCATGCACCCAAGCATACATGTACACAAGTAAGGACTTATATATAACTTCCACCACAAAAAATGTACACATTTGAAAAATGTTATTATGAAAAAAACCTGCTTAATAAATGCAGCACTGTTTTATAACTGCCATATAGCAGCTTTGTATAATTTACCTTGCGTAATGGCCTTACTGCAAGCAAAAAATTGCAAACAGGGATCGATTTGGAATGAACATAAATATTGAATCATCTTTCATGTAAATTACCTATTCAAAAAATATATTCTCAGCAGGAAAGTATTGAGTGCTTTGGCGAAATGATTTGAAATTTCCGAAGCCATCATTTCAGTTGTTCGACAAACAGAATTATTTTTAATTATGAACATAATACAATATGTTAACATACTAAATATTTACTTTAGTGAATCAATTTTATTTTTATACTAATTTTAAGATTACCTTTCTAATGGTAGCTAGACTACTCGCTAAAGCATAAATCGAAAACAAAACTTCAACATTCTCAAGCTATTTTTGAATTGTAATATAATGTTAAGAGTTTTATTATAGCATTATTAAGTTTACAGGCACACAGACAAAGCAAACTGCTCTTGATGCCCTAAGGTCAAAGAAGTAACAAAAAAGTGTCTGAGAACTCTAAACACAATAACTCTTTCATTTCAGTACCTGTCCTAGTTAAAAATATTTTTTCAGCAATTTCATAGGTAAAAAACAAGGTGATTAGTTTAATAATTTTCGTCCAGTTAGTGTAATGTACTTTACTTGGACCTTCGAAATTAATAAAATTCACAATTATTTATATTAGCCAAGCCACTTGTTCTTTTACGGTATCACACTTTTATATTATTGCAGTGTCTGTGAAAATAATTTAAACTGAAAAAATAGGTAAATTATTACTATTTTATACGTAAATTATTACTATTTTTACCAATACATGTCAGAAGATTATCGTTGTCAGAAGTAAGACATTTTATAACAAATAGCATTCATTTGGATATTTATCCACTGCCGGGATTACCAGAGAAGTGCAATTGTTACAGTCGTGTTTATAACAAAGTCGAATATGTTGATGGCAGTGTCCCTTTCGAAAAAATTGACACTTCCAAACCGCAATTTGATGGGTGGAAAGGACGTGAGCGTACATTCAAGCTCTTTGAGACCCCGTTTTTTAAAAACAGAACGTGAATTCCGAATACAAATCAAAATCCCTCTGAGACCGTTCAGTATGTTTTGACTGACGAAATTCGCTTTGCCGGGAAATGAGAAGCCGACAATTATAAATCCATCGGCTTCTAAGAGTACAAACGCTGCAAAGCTAATGGTGCCCGCTGAAGCCATACTTATAAAAGGCTTGTTCATTAGAACGGCTCCGCAAATTATACTTGCTAGCATGAAAATTACCATTAAAGGCAGCGCGAACTTTTCTTGAAAACAGCTATTGACCAAGGTGGAGTGAACAAATAGTTTTCTGTAGCTTGCCATCAAAGTATAAAACGACGGGAAATGCATCCTGTGCTGTTTGAGTTTGATGCACCGAAGCAAGTTCACTGCTTCTAACCACATACCAATGT
>JAANSP010002964.1:0-11980 GCA_036850745.1 Homidia socia | reverse complement strand
TTAAGCACTACGGCAATTTTAACACGGGATTAAGCATTCAAACATTTTTAACATAGGATTATGCATCAGACATAACTTTAGGATGGATTAGGCATACTAATCAGTTAATATGAGATTAAGCTTTAGTTAAAATTTTTAACATGGGATTAAGCATTTGTGATGTTAGCATGGGATTAAGCATTTACGAGGGCGTGCAAAAGTGAACGAATTTTAACACGTGATTAAGCACACAGAGTGACAAACTGCCAAAAATTGCTTGAAATAATTATAGATTCGTATTATAATTATAATTATAAATGTATCGAAATAGTGCTTAATTCTTAAACTCAGGTTAAAATTACACCACATGCCTAATCATGTGTAAAATGCTTAGAGTGCTTAATCCCAGTTTTAATGCTTTTTGTGCTTATCTATGTTAGAACTTTAACTATTGCTTATTAGTAAGATAAAATTGTAAAACATGCTTTTTACAGGTTAATATTACACGTAATGCTTAATCATAAGTGAAATGCTTAATCATAGGATAAATTTTTAGAATATCTAATTTTATGATAATAGCATTGAATGCCTTATCTAATGTTAAAATTGTAACTATTGCTTACGCCAATGTTAATATTATATTTAATAGTTAGTCCCATTTTAAAATTTACATCCAATGCACGATCCCAGGTTGTATGCTTAGAATGCAAAATTCTATGTTAGGTACTTTGGATTCCTAATATCATGTTAAAATTGTGCCTAATGCTTAATCCCAGGCAAAACTTACATCTAATTCTTAATCTAATGTTAAATGTTTAGAGAGCTTAATCCAATTGTAAATGCTTAGAATGCTTAATGTTAAATTTTTGGATTGCTTTATTCCCTTTTTAAATTCCTGTAATACTTAAGTCATATGGTAAATGATGAGAATGCTTAATCCCATGTTGAATGCTGTGCTAGTGCTTAATTCAATGTTAAACGTTATAAATGCTTAAACTAATGTTGAATGCTATGAATTTACAATCCAGTGTTAAATGCTATGAATGCTTAATCCAATTTTAAATAATTCATCTCATGTTAAATCTAACCCTTCTGGAACCCATGTAAAAGTAAAATCCCATGCTAAATGCTTTCGGTACGGTTCTTAAAGTTAAGTTTGTTAAATGCTAGGTTCAGCTACGTTTATCGCTAAGTGCTGGGTTCGGTTAGGTTATTTTTAAATGTTAGGTTTGGTTTGGTTGTTTTTTAATTACTGCGTTGGTTTAGATTACGTAAAGGGAACAAAATTGCTATTAACTAAATTGTTGATATGGAAGAACCTTTTGCATTTTATTGTTTCACTCAATGCTAACAATGAGACAAAAATTCTAAACTATTTTTAATTTTTGTTTTTATACTACGTTTTGTGAAAAAAATTTACGCCCTTTGTTTGTATTCAGGGTCACATATACTAAAACCCGTACACGGGCTCCACTAAGCTCTAAAGCAACAACACCCCTAAGATTATCCCTGACGGGGAACGAAATAATATCCGAAAAGACACAGTTCAATGGTAGTATTACACGGACTTGGGTTTATTAGGCTTTCTAGGTCATTGACGCATAATAAAGTTTGTATTGCTTACTTCACGTTTTGATGCTTTACTATTATGCAGCACTAGATCTATTGACGAGTGAGACCCTAAATCTTAATGCATTGAACTAGTATTTTTTCTGCACATATCATAACGAGGTTCGCATTAGTTTTGAAAAAGTTGCATCAAAAATATTCTTTCAAACCACTGACAATTTTTAACTCCCTAAAAATATAAAATACTGATGGGAACGTAATCATAAAAATGGATAGTAACTGTGGTATATTTGCTTATATTCACATCTTGTAAAATATGATCATTTGAAATGTAGTTGTACGACATACAGCCAGATGCTTTTCTCCAGCTAATTCGCTCTTGAATCACGCCACTCTCCTTCCTAGCCAATGACAAGTGACCATGCCTCACACCTCATGCTACCTGCTCTTTTCCTCTTCAGATCTTACCCACGACTTCTTGAGAACAGAAACTAAAGATTAAGCCTGTTACTTTTTACAAATTCTAATAAAGTCTGTACATTATCTAGCAAGGCAAACTACTCACGCGTTCTAATCTCGTTCATCTTATTTTGGTATATTTCAAAAGTCATGATAACCTAGCTGCGTATCATTTAAATGACTTTACATCACACTAACCATGAATATGAACAAATATTACTAGTATTTGATGATTAATAAGCAGACGGTTTTAAATTATTTTTAATACACTACGTCTTAAAAACAGGTCAATTGTTTGGAGGTGCAGTCAAGGCAATACAAAGGGCAAGTGTTGTACAAATTCAATTATAACTCTTTTATAACTCACGTAAAATTGTTCTACACCTCATGAAAAACTCATCTTTAAATCTCAATACGCAAGTTCAACCATAATTAGTATTATTTTTCCGATTTTCTAAAAAAAGGTTGAGTTACGGTGCAGCGAATTTTGCAGGAAGGAAACTTCCTGTATCAAATTTCACAGTAGAAAATTTATTTAGTATATTTCGTGATTCTGTGTCACCCGTCCAAGTTTTTATGGACGCATTACTTATAAGCGCAAACAGGTTTGATGTGGCATAAATTTTTTAATGCCAAAAGGTTGTTAATGACTTCAAATGGGCTGCGGGGCTATTTAGTTTTGCATAACACAGAATGTTTTTGTTTGATTCTTATCCATATCCATTTAGGGTTAAAAAGTGTAGATGATTCTCAGATTTGGTAAACTCACGTATATTATATAAAGAGCTAGATCCTTTTTTTGAGTTTTATTTAAAGGCAATAGCCCAACAGTTAAACGTATCTCTCAACATGGCCGTTGACGGGTCAACATATTTTATGACAGGTAACAGTAATATATCAGCAAGGCTGTAGATGCACAAGAAATATTTTATCCAACAACGCTCCGAACACCTAAGAGTCTAACCCTTACTTGTTTACCTAGGATACTTAAACTGATGGCATAACAGGTCACATAAGAATACATTCTTTAATGAATTTAAAAGCACGGTAATTTCAATATTTGTTGATGTAATGATCAGCTAAAAGTTTTAGTATCATCAATTATAATAAATTTATTAATTAAAATTAATAAAAAATCACCAATTGTAGTATCACACAATGCCTGTTTCAATTTACGGGTAGTGAAATTTTAATTAGTGATAGTGATTTTTTAATTAATGTGTTATGAAGTATCAATATATTGGTCCCAGATATATGAAGGTGCTAAAAACTTTATATATGAATATGCATCAATGAAGTTTAAACGCAGTATGATATATTTTTATAGAACACAGAAGCGCGCATTGCCGTCATTACAACCATTATATGGAAGAAGCTTATTAGAAAGGGCCAATGTGGAGACCGGTAAAGAAACAACACCGCAAAAACTGTCTGTCAATAGGATTACAGCAAACGGCTTGAAGACTACGATTTACACAGGTCGAGAGTACGAAATTATTGACTACTATAGCCAGGAATGCACCTTGCATGTTACGCACGAGGGAGATGTCGTTTGTTTGATGATTTCAGCGGAAACTATAAATAAGAGGCGAATGTCTTTTTCGCTTCAAGAGGTACGGGCAGAAGACAAGAATTACTACTACATTATACGGGTGTCTAGAAATCCAAATTTCATAATTGAGTACGAAAAAATTTCGCAAAAGTTTGTAGCAAGAAAAAGTTCTGAATACCCACCAAAATTGGATGACAACTCGCTATTCACTTTGCTATTAAACACTACTTATGCACCGTATAGTAGCGCTTGTACAATAATAACCAAATCTAATGTTGCTATGACTCGTACAGAAGGTACAGACGATTATTGGTCTATAAAAGGAGGAAGTCCGAGCAGAGTGAACGCAATATTTCTCTTTTCAGCAAATGAGTATTTTGACGTTGAAATTGCAGGTTATCATATTCACGAAGATCCGTATGGCGATCACAGTGAAGATCACGTAGTTGTTTCAGATGACTTCATTATTAACAGGTTTGATACGGAGTTGCGTGTAACGTACGCCAACGCATATTCATTTCATTACGAAAACATAATTTCCAAACAGAAGGTTTATTCACAAGCGATTAGCATTGGAATCGGCGCAAAAATCATCAAAGTACTTGGTCTAAAATTTATGGTTTCATCTACAACTACTGATACTACGACTAACGAAGAAACATATGGGGAAACTTTTACCATCGAAACTACATCTGAAATAAAAATACCACCTCAAACTATTACAAAAATCACTTGGATAGCAAGACTATCAAAAAATGGAACTCAATTGGCTACTATGAGCTTTGTGATTACACGGAAAGAAAACTTATTGTATTATAACAACAAAACTAAAGCTTACCTATCCAAAAGTGGAACGTTTCCTAAAAAAGCTATAAGAGAAATACTTGAAGAACGAAGGGGAGCCTATCCAGTTGAAATTATTGGCGTAAACGGCAAGTTAGGTTTCAATGATACATTTAAAATTAATGGCATCAAAAAACTGGGAACAAGATTTACTACTAAAAACAACGAATCCACTATTTCGAGCTTTACTCGAATATGTGGATACGTTCCTGAAGACGAAGGAAAATGGGATATTCACTGACTAAAATGTTTATGAAATGGACCGACAAATTTTTTTCCCAAAATTATTTTATGCAATGCGTCTATTCAATCCATCGCCGTTTGTCATTTTAATCTACTTTTAATTTCAGTTAATTTGAGTTTTTGTGGTGTTATAATTGTAAGTCAAGAAATTATTATCATTGGATAATAAACAGGAGTCTCAAATTAACCAAAATGTTGAACATGTATTGGTACCCATTTTGGCTGCCTCTTATTGCAACGAAAAGTCACATTCAACCAAGTGTTCATTGAACCTCGCCGTCAAAACCATTGAAAACGGTCGTCACGAAAATCCCAAAAATTTGAACTCAAAGTTTTGTGATGTTTTGATCAACAATATTGCATTATGATGACAAAATACAAACAAACAATTGAATAAAAAGTTTAAAAGATTGTGATAAAAAACTAAATTAATCAAGTTAACTAAATATTTTCAATGAAAGTATCTTGGTCTATTTAACCAAAATTTAAAATAAAATATATATCATACAAACAAATACATTATTGTAAGACGACCCTAATTTTTTGTTGCAAATGTAGTTGCGTGTATCCGTAGGTTTTCAAATGCGGATTTTTGACTAATTCTTAAATTAAAATTCAAATCGCTGAATTGTAGAGAATTTAAGCTTTTGAATTATTTAACGAAAATAAATCGATGAGGATGACGAAATGTTAACGTGTTGATAAGATGGATAATCAAGTCTGCGAAAATGAAGTTGTTAGCTATGTTTTTTCTAAAATATTATTGTTCTGTGATTAAAATTATCTACATGAAATTAGTGAAACTGCTCGGAAAACGAAATGTCCGCTGAAAATGTTCAATATCTCCTTTTTCGTATTATATATAACAGTTTTGAATGAGTTCCTACAAGAATTTATTTTGGAAAGCCTAGAGATGCTTTTTGTTTATACAACACCAAGCTATTTCATTTGCAGTAACAAGCTTTCCAAGTATTTTATAAATACAAGGATCTTACCATAGTCAGCAAAAAACAAGGTCGGTCATTTCAACCGCGGAAAACTTCCGCAAAGATCGTTTCGTATAGATTTTAACATTGCTTGTAATTTACTGCACTGAATTTACTAAAGAAATATAACCTATCGGTTTCCTAGCAACCATTTAGAACTAATGTGTATGGGTTTTTAAGTTTTAAAATAAATTCAAAAGAGTGACAGGTTTATACCACATTTATACCCATATATACGTATGAGAACAAAGTAAATTGCTACCAACTATCTACTACTGAAATCAAAACAGCTTGATGAAGTATGCACAAACTGCATACCTGTCTGATGATACTAAAGCTGCCATTTTTGAAGAATGGCAGCTTCAGCAGATTTTTTATTGCTGACAACAACTCATTTTATTTTACTTTTATTTTACTTTTATTTTAGAAAGATATTTTATTTACAAATATTTATTTATTTATATTTTAGTAAATTATAAAGCGTACTCGCATTATAAATTTTCAATAAACCATCATAGTACGGAACTGGTCCAATAATTGCTAATATCCAAGTTTCTTCAGGTATTCTTGTAATGAATTAATTTAAAAGATTACACTGATATTTACTAGCAAACGCAGCTCTCATGGCTGAATCGATAGCGTCCATTTTATTTTCATAAAGCTTTACTTGTTTATTGAATACTCTAGAAATATTTCTATAACTTCTTACACGTAACCAAAAGTTAAGACAATTACAGTTTTTCAACGCACATTTTTCTTAGTTTTTTACATTTCTTTTATTAGAGGGTAGAAAACATTTTTCATACTCTACTGTATTTACACCTCGTTTTCCAGCATTGATTTTATTTTGTTCATATAATATTTCTTAAATTATCAAAACTTTAATTATTAATATCAATTTACTCTAGATTCACAATTCTACATATCTGGATCTATTTTACGCCTGAATACTTGTTTAAGAATTTGATAATTTTTATTTCTAAATATTTAGTTTTATTTAATTTTTCTCGTGACCTAAAGAGACTATCTAAAATCCATGTAGACTTTCGTTTAGATATTTACCTAGCCTGAATGCCAAGCTTTACCTACTAATTTTTTTCTTGTTTGAATCACTGAAAATATACAACTTTCCTCTTTCAATATGGTTGGCTTACCCAATTTTTGATTCTGCTTTAAACACCTTTAAGATATGATAATGACGTTTTCTACAAACAGCACAATCCTTGTTTATCGTCAAAGAGGAGGAGGGCTAGATGGCGTTCTAAGGGCATATCCCATCACGCTATTCCTATTGCAAGAAGGATGTATTATCTGAAATTAAGACAGCAGCGCTCAGAACCATTGCAGACGTTGTTAGTGGAACACCTTTAAAGGCTGCTCTCGTGAATAATACTAAACCGTTTGTTTCAAACGTAGGTCAATTCCGTTCAATTCCAAACGCCAGTCAATCATTTACAGAGCAAAAAATATTTTTTGATACTTGACAACTAGGATAATAATTGGCTTGGTGAATGGAGTAGCATTTCCATGAAGTTATACATTAAATCCTTTCCGTTTTTAACATGTTGGACTAAATTGTATTTTCCTGACTGTAAATAACATACCAGTTCCTATAAAAGTTTTGAACGTAGACTTTGATAATAATCAAGGGCTTCTTCCATACTACCTTTTGTTTCCTAATATTAGCACTTCCTCACTATATGCTGAAAAAATTATCATATGAGATGATTACAAAAACGAAAATTGTCTGTTAATTTTTGGCTTATCTCAATTCGACTTTTGGGGTGCACTGGTACTTCAGAAAACCGGTACAGTAAGGATCAAGTTTCAATTTTCAAAACTATTGGCGCAATTCGTAAATTGTATTATTTATCAAGAACATCAAAGAGTTATGGAACTTGACAACTACCGTGAACCATATATGCCATAATAGAAACTTCGCTACGCTTTAGGTTGGCTCGTGGATAATATTCCTATCGGGATCGCTGCAAGCGGTCAACTATCAGTAGCAAAATACGATGAATTTGCAATTATTGTGAATATCGAAACTTCAACATCTAAAGGTTTTCATTTGGTTTGCCCGTTTAAAACAAAACAAATGAAATCAATAGATTTCTTTGATAGTGCAGGAATCGATATTAGTAATTTTAATAAACAGATATTTAACTTTGCTAAGCAATATTCAACTGTAACCGAGTGTAATGTTTGCATTTAAACNTTCTTTGATAGTGCAGGAATCGATATTAGTAATTTTAATAAACAGATATTTAACTTTGCTAAGCAATATTCAACTGTAACCGAGTGTAATGTTTGCATTTAAACAAAAGCTTCAAATGTTTGTTGGTCAGTATTGTTTGTATTGTTTACAATTTTCGTGCGTATTTTGAAATTATTATTTTAATTATTTATGAAATTGTACGTATTTTGTAAAGCAGATTAACTATCCGAAATTTTCAAATTGCGAGAAATTTCTTCAAATGAAATGTGTAAGTAATAATAATTATTATTTAAGCAGTTACTGTTATCAAATTATTAAAAAATGCGTAGATTTAATTCAGTTTTATGGTTGAATAAACTTTTCTTTTATTAAAAAACAAACTTCTTTCAAATTACTCAAAGAATATTTTATTCTTTTGCATTTAAAAAACATTTAAAATTCTATAAAACAAACTTTCAAACAAATACTTACTGCAAAACATCAACTACATTATTATTTTTAAATAATTTTTTTGTGCTACAGCTTTTCAATTTTTTTCCGTAATTATGCCTTCCCTCAATGCTGCCTCAAAAAATGTTTACATTTCAAGGTCTGTCAGTTGTTCAAATCTGACTCCAGTCATAACTAAAGCTGCATCAAAACTATACTGGAATAGTGAAAAATAATGCAGTGGATCTATGCGAAAATTATTAATTGCACTTTTACGAAAATACTGAAATACCACTGCTAACAGCAAGCAAAAAACTGATAAATAAATATCACGATAATCCCCAGGTGTTTTTAAAAAAAACTGTCAAAAATATATTCAACATATTCATTATCCTCTTCCGGTGGCAGCTCATCATTTAATAAATTAAAAAATGAGCTTCTTGGAGGACGTTTTCGGTAGGACTGTAGCAAACAGAGCAGCGGCAATTCTTCCGCACATTCTGCGGACGAAGCGAACGAATGTTTTAACGAGTGGAAAATTGATTTAAAATCTGCCGAAGAAGCAGACAAACCGAAAGAACATGATGCTAAATTTCAAAAATAAATTTTTACCTAACCGAACCTATCAAATACATTAGGTTTGGTAAATGCTAGGAAAATTATATGGCAAAACGACTACCGCGAAATATCAGTTATGATTTATATTCTTCCGCTTGTTCCTCTTTGTCCGCTTCATCCGCAAATTTCGACTCAATTGAGTTGAAAAATTCTTCAGCAAAATGTACGGTAGCCGTTTGCTACAGCACTACTACGTTTTCTTTCATCAAATTTCATCAAATCAAAGTCAGTTATATAGTCATAACAGTACACTCGTTTCTTCGATAATTGTTTGCCTTTTTTCAACCTTTGCAGATATCAATGTTTTAAATTGGTTCTCAAAATTCTTTTCTTTTTCTACTTCAAAGTCAGGTAACTTACGATTTTCAACTAACGTTGATGACCATGTGTCTAATAACATCATGGAATCCAGAAAAATGAAATCATCGCACATTATATTCATATACTTTTCCGTATTACTAGGTACTACCGTAATCCGTTCTCTAAAATATTTAAAACCTTCGATTAACAGATGTAAATCGTAATTTCAAAAACCATGAACCATACAAAATTGTAATTTTCTTGTGTTCTATGAATTCTTCATGTTTAATTTAGTTTGTACGCCAAATTTCATTGCAAATTTCGGAGTTTACTGTGACACCAGGATTTTCAAAATACCCGGGTACTCAAAAAATTGTATTTTACTTGATTTCTTAATGCTAAGTTTTCGATTTATGTGAACAATATTTTTCAACAAATTAATTTCTTTTTATAATTTATTGGCCGAAGCTCTTAAAACAACACTGATACCAGACTGCCACCAACAGAATCGCGACATTTTTTCATTGAGAGACAATCAGTTGGGGTATGTGACTAATACATAACAGCCTGGGCTCTATACTAGCTTTACGGGCCATTCTGACAACCCTAAGTGGTTCCATTGGTGTTTTTTTATTTTTTAACCTCTTGTAAACATTTGTGTAATCTTGACTATCCCGCACAACGGAAGATAGTGTAAATTGAAACGCCCCAAGCTGCGGCGTTCGACGTGGATGCATTTCGAAAGCTATGAGAAGAAAACCCGGTCATATTTATATCAGAATCTTTAAGAACTTCTTTTAGCCAATTACTGATTGTCTGCCTAGGTGCGGCTTTATACGGTGGTCGTGTCTGAATGAATAGTACAATAGATTTTTACTTATCGTTAGTTCTGGTAATATATTCATTTAAGCAGCTAACCGGACATCTTGAAACTTTAGAACTTCAATAGTAATTCCAATGCCTGGCTTTGATGTCTTCAATACAGCGTCCACGTTGAAAACAACGGCATTTTCTTGAGAAATCATGCTTGCTAGATTTAACTTTACTCTGTTCTTTACATTGGGCTAGTAATGCAGCGAGTTTTTTGTAAGTAAACGGAAATCCAAACCCCCATTTTCACCTTCACTAGCTATAAAAGAGAGAACGTGATGTGTATCCCACGTCACGTCATATTTACACCGCCAAGGACGTAATCTTGACACATATTCCAAAAGATTTCAAAAGACCAAATGATTACTGCCAACCGAGCTTCCTTCAATTGGCCCCAGCAATGTAGATAGAGCGGATCTAGCCGTATTAATGGATGGATAATTTGCACCGTTTTCGTAAAGATGAGATTCGAAATTAAAGTGGTCTTGTTTCGTTCTTTTACAATATACGTTAAATTATTATTTTACAATATTATACTGATTTCAAGTGGCGCCTGCACAAGATGCTTTAACCCTCGAATTACGGAGCAAGTACCGTGGTCTTTTTAATTTTGTTTCTACGGGTTTTCTCAATTTTCAATTCAACTAGTCGGCCCAGAAATATCTCCCATAGTGCAAAATGCAAACAACCTATTTTTTTTATTGAAGACAATATAGAATTTTCAAATTCTTTGTCAGCAATTTATAACTGATGATAACGTAGCTCATGTTAGTTTTGTTAACTGCCGGAAGTACTCAATTCAGTTTGTTAATGATTTTAACATGTCTGTCTGTCTGTAAGCATGTAAACTCCTCATATTATTGAGCGATTTAGCTGAAATTTGGCATGCAGACATTTTGAAACAAAATTATCTCTGCTCTAGATATTCAGACTTATTATTCACAACTCACAAGGGACAGGAATAGAATAGAATAGAACAGAATGCTTCACACAGATTGGTCAAATACTCATCAGAATCGACTAAAAATGACCATACCATAAACACGTTTTTAGCATCCAATATTCACGATAGGCATATCTCGGTAGCAATAAATTAAGGTAACTAGGGGAAGAACACATCACGTCATCCATTTTGCACTAATTTTTCAAAATTTGCAAACCTGTGCTTTCAAGCATGGGGAATCAGGGGGAAATAAAATTTTTGGGTTGAAAGCTCAAAATTTGAATGCAGGTGCTTTTGGGTGTGCGGAATCCAGGAAAAATAAAAAATTAACCCTGGGGTCAAACTTATAAAAGCTAATTAAATATTTGCGCACTGCATACTTAGTGAGATTTTATTTAAGTGTTGAATATCTCGGAAAGTAATAGTTTTGGCGAGAAGGTGTTGCAAGTAAAATTTGCTCAAAATAGTCTGTTTAGTATGTTGGGGCTAGTAAATTAGGGGGTTAGTTGCAAAAAAATTTTACTGACGAATTTTTCAAGTTGTTGCTTCAAGAACTTAAGTCCCAACTAAATCATGGGTCCAGTTTGACTCCAGGGTTAAAATGTTGTTTTTTACAGATTCCGTCATACCAAAAAGCACATGCATGCAAATTTTCAGCTTTCATCTCCAAAATTTGAGTTTCGACCCCGGATCATGGGTTCAGATTGACCCCAAGGTCAAATATTTTATTTCCCCCTGTATCCACATGCTCGAAAGTACAGGTTTGCACATTTTGAAAAATTAGTGCAAAATTAGTATGAAATGGATTACGTGATGTGTTCTTCCCCTGGTTACCTTAATTTATCGCTAGAGATATGCCTATCATGAATACTTGGTTAGCATTGCCGATAACTAATATAAACACTTTTGACGCAGTCGAGGGGCTTATCAAAACACAAATATCAGAACGGGCAGAAAGCTACCTTTTCCCA
>JAANSP010002963.1:0-11980 GCA_036850745.1 Homidia socia | reverse complement strand
TAATAATGACCAAAAATCTCTCCAACAAGCCTGTATGAAAAAGTCACCGTGCGCTACTTACGTGGTGGTGATTTTTCAATACAGGTACAATGCCCCTCTCCAGTCATTACCGTCCCTTAGCTTTAATGCATGATAGTTAGGTAGGTAAATGCATGACTAGATGTAGGCTTAGTTCATAAAAAGACAAAGTAGATTTAAGTAGATTATGCAGGTAAAAATGCATTGCCTTTTTTACTGCATGTTTGTGGTCAAGTTGGATTGTGCAGTGCCAACTTCCATAAACCACTCAATTTCCATTTCCTACCTCTGTCCCTAATCTCCCTATTTTAACTTTATTTAAATCCATCCCTACAAAATGCATGCCTAATTCAGATCAAGTCTTTGTGTTTTATGATTGTAGTCGTGCCAGGATAAGAATATGCAGCGAGGGCTGATATTCACTACAACTTTGATTACCAGATAAAAATTGGGTAGCACTCTACTTTTTCCCCTCAGTATTTACTTTTGAAATTTCTGGGAATCAACGGCTGAAATTGTAAAACTGTCTATAGCGCCTGCAGCAGCTCCATTTTACAATTCTTGATTATTTGAGCCTTGATATTTTTAAAAAAATTACTTTCCAACTTTCTTATTTATTTGATTCCTCCAACATTGAATATTGAATTTGTTTCTAGCTTCCTTGAGGCCAAGCCATTTTCATGTTGAACGGGCTCCCTGACATGATAACATGAGTGTAACAATGATACAGATATATATGGTATTTTTGATTATGACAAGTGAACCTTCCGGGATTTTTTGTCTCAAAAGGTTCAACATGAAGTGCATTTGCAGTAAAATCTCATTCATCCTTACGAAATGGATGAAAAAAAATATTAAAAAGTGATAAGAGAAAATGACGTCTTCACTCTACCATTTTGACAACAGGGAATCTCCCAGTTTGCTTGCACAGTTCATTCTGCTCCTGTACGTACAGGAAAACGAGTGAAGAGGAAACAAGTGTAATCCATATCCATGCATACATGCATCTCAATTCATGCGATGTATTTGAAAAAAAATCTTGTTTGATTATAAGCACAATGCCTGCTGCTTGTCTTTCAGAATTTCATTTACCTACCAAGAAAATGACGTTTTCATGATAGTGCTCTTCATCCAAAATTGACATAAATCGACAGATCTCTCACAGTTCCCATCAAAATTTAGTCGTTATCCTGCTGCTCTCAAGAAAAAAGCAGTTTTGTACGGAAAATGGTTTGGAGAAGGATGTTATGTAAACATTTATTATTAACTGTGGTATGTCACATGATACAAAATATGTATATAGGCTGATGGAACTATTTTTAAACATTTTTTGTTATGTCGTTTTGACTTTCTACAAAAGTATTCTTTTGTTCACAAAATCCGTGTGCTTAAACCTGAAGATAAAACGACATTAGAAAATATATTTTAAGATAGATTGAGGGTATAAATAAAGATATGTATATGTACAATATATTTTTCTTTTTGTTTTAAAAGTTTACATTAATGTTGAAGGAAGATTGAAATCTATGGTTGCTTTCTCCTTTCTGATCTGACAAGCATTTTATTTGGCTGACTTATGTCATTCTGACAAACCTTGCTTTTAGTTCAGTTACATCTTTCACTTAAGTACCCATTCCAGTCCAGTAAAAACACTGGGTCTTTATAAAAACAGAGTTCTTTATTTTATGCCAGAAATATTCTGCGGTACAACTACAAAATATTTGTCCGTAAGAACAGTGCTTTTGAAACACACCATATTGTATTTGCAAAAATTGTTAAAATAAAATGTATTTCGCTTCCAGCCATCAACGTTACTCAAACTTCGCATAAAATCTGCTCCTTTTCTTTCTGTGCTAATGAGCATAACAGGAAAAAAGTAAAACAAAACTGTATATCATTTACATATAAATGAAAAACAAATTGAAAAGACAAAGCCACAACTTATGTATAATAATAGTAATTGACTATGCTCCTAATACAAAAAATGCATACACATTTTCACCCAGTATACATATTTTATACTTTCAGCTGAAGCTGAACTTTTTTTCTTTGTAAAGTTAAACAATAACTTGGTAAAAAGATTCTACAAAGCGTATAATGAGGCTAAACAATCTATGTACTTATTTTGCAACTTTCCGCATCGTTTGTGAAATGCCGTTAAAGCCACTTATAAGGACCGCAGATTACAAATGTTTATCATTTTGGTTTCAGCATTTAATCTTCAGTCAGCAGATGAACCAAAGTTTTAATCTTTTATGGGCCACCTATGAGAGACCATAATCCCACAGTTATATCCAGTTACTAAAGCAACTCCCCTTCATTATTAGTATTGTTAACATTAGCACACAGCACAGCAGTTATACAAATTTTTAAATAGCAGTAGTAGTAGTAGTAGTAGTAGTAGCGAAAACGTAGCAAACACATGCAGCATAAATTTGTTTTCATGATCATCAGCCCGAGTTTTGATGTGATGTGCGATTTTGGTGAAATCCTCTTGCAGTTATACACATTTTTAAATAGTAGTAGTAGTAGTAGCGAAAACGTAGCAAACACATGCAGCATAAATTTGTTTTCATGATCATCAGCCCGAGTTTTGATGTGATGTGCGATTTTGGTGAAATCCTCTAAAACTTTGTAATGTAGCACAAGACGACACATCCCATCCTACTTAACTTTACACATATATTAACCAAATACCTATACAAGTGTAGCATAACAACGTATGACAAGCTTTTGGGAATTTAGAATGTTGCAATAAACAAGTTTCTCCTCAGAAGGCTTTTTTTCGCTCGCTCTCTCTCTCTCGAAACCTACCCTTACAATAAAGTGGTCACATTCTGTGTTCTTGCAGCTCTACTTTCCGGTAGATTTTGTTATGAGACATGGAAGTGTAAAGTACACATATTGCACAATAAGTGAATGGGTCTACAAATAATGCCAACTTTGTGTTCCTTCCGTTATTGGTAAAAACAATGGGTAAGTTGGCAAGTGTGCAAGGAAAAAAAGTTTGCTTTTTATTATGCTGTCTGCAGTGTCAATAAGTGTAAGTAAAGTTAATAAATTGCATGTGAAAGAAGGAGAGAGAGAAAAAAATGATAAGAATGTTTTCAAAACGGCGGTGGTGTTGAAAACTATGTATTATTAAATTGTGTTTACAATGAAAATGGTAAGGGAAAAACACAGTAAGGCAGTAGCTGTTTGTGTTATTATTTGTGGCAGCACCGCCACCACCATCGCCGTAAGCCGGTCGTCAAAAAAACGCATTCTCAGGGCTGTAGTCATAGTCGCTTCATATCATCATCGTCACGGCACATGCAAACCGCATGTTAAATTAAATTATATGAGCACTTTCTTCTTCATTCATGCTATCTTTTATCTCCAACACTATCTCTCTTACCACCACCACCCAAAGGCATTTCTTGGCTGGTAATACAAACCCGTTTCTCAGAAAACACGTAGCTCCTTTCCCGCAAGAAATAGTCTGTCTGACCCACCAAAAAAGTGAGAATTTGTGTGCACCGCTCTCTATTTGGGTATCTATATATTGATTTGAGAAAATTGATTTTACCTATCTCCTACGCCAACATCCATGAAATGATTTTGTTGAATTATTATAGTGCTCAATATATCTATACATGCCTACACTTATACCTAAAAAAGCAGTGAGTACATGGGACACGCTTATTATGTAAATATGTATACCTTGTATTAAAGCGTGAGTTTTGTAAGTTTTCTGTATCTGTAGGCCGTCTTTGTGTTTTTTTTTCTCTTTTGAATGACGGGTACAGGCAGCTATCCTAAAAAAATTATCCATCTTGTCACTACTTTCATGAATGATTTGACACATGGAAAAACGGAAGGGATATACGAGTACGCAATTTTCTTAAGGAATCCAAAAGGCAAATATTGTGTGTGTACTACTGCCAATACTGCCATGCATATCAAAAATACATAGATTTACAAGAAAATATTTTTTTGTGTCACGTAGTACCGGTAGTATTTTAGAACACCGTGTTTTTTATCCCAGTCACTTCAAAAACCCATTCATCATTTTGACTTTTAATATTCTTTTCAAACCACTTTCAGTCAAGTTTGCATCTCAATGCAATCTTTAAATAAATAATTATCTCCAGGTTTTTCGCTCGGATCAATACAACAGTGTTCCAGTAACCTATTGATGCTAACTTGCTGCACTAGTTTGCAACACCTTTTTTTCTCTGAATTAGAGTCAACAAATGTATTTAGCCTTGTTAAAAAATAATGATATTATCAGTATCGTCAAGGGAAAGAGTTTTACATGCGGACCACTTGTTTCTTATCTGTTTATTTCTCTCTCTAATGCTCCTTCGTTTCTTTCAAGTAATACTTTCGCAACAAACTTCATTTGCACAAGTATGTGTACATTCTGAACTTGATAAGGGAAGGTGAAAAAATTCAAACAGAAATACAAACAAGAAAAAGCAACAAAATTGTTTAAGCAGTGGAAGTTGTACATATAAACATGCACAACACTCTCTTTTTCAAGCAAGTCAGTTCAACATCTTCACATGGCATTGCATGCTTGCAGATTACACAACACACACACCCCACCACCACCACTACCTGACTGGACTAATGATCATCGTGTCCATAGAAACTTTCAGCATGTGTGTTTGTCTGTGCAAAAACTTATTTATGTTTCCTGTTTGTAGGGAAAAGAGATTCCTTGAACGCGTGTGCTTCTCAAGTATATTATTTTTCTGAACACTCATTCAATATTAATGAGTTGCATGGTATGCTACAACTCGTATCGTCGTCTTGATATGGAAATGTTTTGGTGAGATTTTGAAATCAAAAAGAAAGATCAAACCATTTTTTATACTGTAAGACGCCGACGTAACCACGTGTACCTAAACTTTGGCTTCAAAGTACCGCAGACACGTACACTTGTCTTAAAAAATCCTTCTATATTTTATTTCATCACCACTTGTTTTTCCAGTTCACGTTTAGGTAGCTATACTTAGGTGCTGCCGCTGCTGGTAGAATAAATTTTAAAAGCACTTGAAAGATTTATTATTTGACTCTTCCTCTTCTTTGAAGCATTTCCGTTTTTAGATAAATTATAAAATAATGTGGAATGATTAAGATATTTATAAATTTTGCAAGTAGATACGTACATGCGTATTATAAACATGTTGCGAATTAAATTTTGCTTCTGGAACGGTCATTCTATCGAAATAAAAAACCAAGCATAATGTGTGAGTAAATACAGACAGTTTGACCATTTCACTGGTGATGATGATGCCATTGTTAGAGTGAAAGCCCGATGCTATTCCCTTGTCAGAAATTAAGAAGTAGAAGGTGGTAGCTTTTGTTTGTAAAATTTTATGTGGTTTGGGTTGCATCATGTGTCATAGTTGCTGTGGGGGTGCTTTCATTTCAAAAGTTGTACTTGCTTCTTCCATGTTTTTTTTCTTGATAAATATTGTAAAGAAGAAAACATTTACCTATTTAGCAATGTGCGATGTGCGTCTATACTACTGGTTAGATAATAATGACTTTCGACTAATCTCGCACTGCCCCATGGAAAAATCCAACGTACCTAGCTCTTCTACTGAAGCTTGAGGCCGTTCTGGCTGATGATAGTATCACTTCACTGTGAGTGTTTTTCTCACCATGACAAGGGAAACGCTGAAAGAATCTAAGCATTTGCTGGAGGAGGGCGCGGAATGACTATCTCAAAGAGAATGCATTTCCTTCTCTTCCAAACTTTTTCTGAGAAGTAGGAAAGTAAAGAGCAGCAAACCAGTGAAATAAAATACACAAGTAAAAAAACGGAAAACCCGGGAGAGACTGATAGGAGCTTGCTGGGCTAAACTCCCTGGTGTGCCTTTCCGTGAGGTTCTTTAGCTTCATTCATAGTGTTACTTATGGCATCATCAACATCATTCGTTTGAGGCTTCTTTTTCTGACTGCTTGTTCTGGTTCGTCATTTCCAAACTTTTTTTCTGTTTGCATCCTCCTCAAAGATTTACAAGGAGCAAAGTTTTTTCTTTACACAGAATTTTCTAAGTCTCTAAAGAAGCAAAGGGCCACATTAAACATGAATAAATAGATAAATCAAGGTGAAAGAAATGAAAGTGGAAGTGCTAGTTCAACTTTTCGAATGACTGCTGCTTCTGATGCTGACAATGAGTAAGTGAGGTATAATGGCGTGCATCTATATATATATGATGGTGATTTTGTATGTTGTAAAGGGACATCGATATAAACATGTAGAGCACGTCAGATGGTATCAAAGTAGTAGTGCGAATGAAGAGATTAAAAAGCTATCAGATATTTCATGCATAATATTTTAATGATCATAAATATTCAACTAGAATAAAAGGAAAGTGATTCGTTTATTATTATTTTTATTGGAATGAGAGCATCTCCATAAATATTCACTTTGTTGTATGATAATCGTATCAAACTTTTTTTTCTTATTGAAGCAGCAGTTTCTCCGTTATTTTGATTAGAAAACTTACTTTTAAATCCAAAAATGCAATCCATGAGAGACCATCATCATTGTGATTACTGTGAGGATTTAATTTTCACATCTGTTATACCAACAAGGTGAAATGTTTCAGAAAATGTGATACCATGTAAATTTTATGCATGTTTTCCAAACGCAGCAACAAGCCATACTAATGTTCATCTGACATAATTGAAGAAAAAGAAAGCATGAGGAAATATTGTTTGAAATGCCTTTTGTTGTTATAGCTGCTGCTGCTCACAGTAATAATAATAATGTTCGTTACAAATAAAAAATATTGTGCACGGCAAGGATTTACAAGAACTACTAATCTCCCAGTTACATAGCGATGGTCAAGAGAATATACGGCATATACCTACTAGCTATTGAGTGTTAATAACAACTTGGTAATAAAATAAGGAATAATGATCATTATCATACCATAACCAATCTAGCAGCAGCAATTCTAGTTGATAGTTTTCGAGAATCAACATTTATGTCTTTGTATTATTTGTTATCGTTAACAGCTCGTACAACTGGCATTCATGTTTTCTCATCTCATAAAAGAAACTGGTACAATTTCAATTTCCTCCTTTGCCAGGGCTTGCATAATACATCTGCCATAAATTTATACTAAAAGCGTGACTGCTTGCTGTGCTGTCGGTTGGAGTTATTATTTAGTTTACTTGCCCTTTGAACATTTTTCTGCTTTGCACGGGACTAGATTGAATTTGTTGGGTAATAATACAAAGGTAAGCTAGACGGATACAAGTTGGTTGATAAATAAATCGAACGGCAGTGGTTGCAACTACACAAATAGATACAGAACAGAAGTCTGTAGCGCAACTTAACTGACCTAGATTAAATATTATTTTAATTTATGGGCTTGCTGCACAATGTGACCAGGGTAGGGTGTATCCTCCAGTTTTTTAATGAATAAAATAAATATCGAGGTAGCTAATAATCCATTAATCATCTACCTTGGCCGTTTGCTTCTTCTTCTTTGTAATACTTGTCACAAAATATTATGCCAAGTTTGTGAAAAAATTGAGTTTCCTTTAAATTGCATCAATCCGTATTCCAGTATCCACAAAGCATGCCGATTTTTCATGATTCGTTTACTTCAGTTTTGGAGTTTAAAGCAAATAAAAGTAAAGTACCTACAGGTATTTATATATATATATATATATATCATAACAAACTATTTGCCAGCGGTGACTTTATACATGTGTACTTTTAGTATATTCATAAGAACATAATATTTATACGACATATTTGTTGTACCTACTTATTTACCTTTGGGGAAAGTCGGTACGTTTGGGACCGAAATGTTTGCGGCCTGTGCTGAGCATCAGATTTTCTGTAGACTTTTAGATATTTCCCATTTGACTGGAGGGATCTGGCACTATTCCCTTAGCAAAGCAGTACAGCAGAGATCATCCTGCTGATTTCCGAAAGTATTTTGAGGATGACTTGAGTCTCATTTTTCTGAAATAAAATAAAGAAGTAGGAGAAGGCTGCAAAGGAAGATATTGAATCGGCTTACAAATAATCTGTTTGTCTGTTGTAAATTACTGATGTTATCTGCTTATTTCTACCTCTTCCAGATTATTATAGCAGTGGCTTTTGTGGCTTGAATTGATCGTAAAGCAGTAGAATTGACAGGACATGTAATTTGGAAAAAAAGAAAGCAATGACAAGGTTCAAGCCTTTTTATCATTTGTAAAGAAAAGGGACGAGTTGCATTTAAAAACTATATTAGTAATTTTATTACTTCACCACGGGATGAATGACACTTTAATTAGTGTTGGTTTAAATTTTATTACCATTTTGCTCGGAGTTGTATCAAGTTTAAGGCAAGAAATGCATTTGGCTGAAATTAAGTGTTTATGATTGACTGATGACGCATGCCTTTTATGCTATTCACTTATAAATTATGAATGAGAGAGCACAAATTTCTCATATTTGCTTAGCATTTTGCAAATTGTAAATAAAATACAACTTTATTCTTCCTGCCAAGGCTTCCGCCAAAAATCCAAAGTTTTCCCTCTTTCTCGAAATGCACATTTATTTATCGATATATGCCATACATTAATGTGGTGGTTTTAGGTGAAGGGTTGCCGGTTGGAAGTAGTGGTCGATTATGTGCATTAGTCATGCACCCTCGTTTTCAATTTCACCACGAAAACTTTCACCCAAATTAATATTACAAGAGTCAGAATATCATGAAAAGCAAACCCATTTTGTTATTCTATTTGCGGTTTTGTAACTCTTAAACAAGGGCTCTGCAGACTGAATGTTGTGCCAGTTTTTTTCTTTGACAGAACATCCTGTTATATTGGTTACATTGCATTCGCAGGTTTATTTATTCTTATTATATTATACTTTCAGTGTGTGTAGGTGGTGTAATCCTTTCCCAACACGCACTAATCATTAATAATAAACATCCTTTCTGCTGGAAGCATCCTGCTCAATTTTATAAAGTCAGCAGATTCAAGCAACCATGTCTGCTGGAAACCCCTCGTGTACTACTGCACCAACCTTTTTGTGTAAAGTATTGAGCCAGAAGAAGAAAAGACACGATTTGAAGACACAAGTATGAAAGTGGCGCTGAGGGAAACCAGGCTGTCTTCCTGAAACCTACGACACCAGAAAATGACATGCACGATGCAAGAAATAGTGTGTATATGTGCGTCTCTCTCTCTCTCTTTCTTTCTCTGAGTATAATAGCATTATTGTTTGTGTTGATTGCCGGGTCGTCAGTTGAGCTACCACGTAGCATAAAAACTACATTGTATTATATGAATACCTAGCTAGCTAGTATTTATTTACATATGACTGTAATGGTGTATGTAAGTAGTTATGTTAATTCCGTCCATCCTGCCCCATCCCCACCACCGTTACTTATTACATTGTATTATATGAATACCTAGCTAGCTAGTATTTATTTACATATGACTGTAATGGTGTATGTAAGTAGTTATGTTAATTCCGTCCATCCTGCCCCATCCCCACCACCGTTACTGTGTACATACATAATCTATCTCTCTTCGGCTGACTGCATGTTTCAGGTTGATGAGTTCCAGAGGAAGAAGAGGAAAGCAATCAACCCAAACAAGTACAATTGATGAGAAGGAAAGCGAGCAGCTCTAGGAGCGAGCGAGAGAGAGAGACAAGAGAAACACTTGACTTTCCTTCCTTATTCTATCCAGTTTACATATTCGTCGTTGTCGTCGTCAAGCCAAGGAACATTTTCTACACTAATAATAATACGCTTGGCTGAGCTACACTACTTCTTTTCCCCATTCTCTTAACTTATTTAATATTCGTTTGACTTTGAGAAGAATGACTGGAGTGTAGGAGCAGCAGCAGTAGTAGTGTGATGATGATGCGTGCTTTCTTGTCACAAGACATATATTATTCTTCTGGTTCCTCTTTTTTTCGTGTTATAATCCAGAGGAATAAATGCATTATACCATCAAGCACCATGCATGCACGTCATAAAATGTAGTAGTAGCCAGTCAGTGAGTCAGGCAGTACTTAGCTTGTGCTACTACGACGGAGCACGAAGTGCAAGCGGTAGTAGCAGTGATAAGTTTAAGAACATTTTTGGTTTGATATAATATGCTCAAGCATCGTCCTCTTGAAAATTGCAACTCTCTCTATGTGTGTGTTTGTATTTTGTTTGCTTGTACTTGAGCTTTTCTGCTACCAGCACCACCGCCGCCATCACCATCACCACCTAAATATACATATTGGTTGGGTCGACCTCATGCTCAATTTCATTTCACATGCAATTTAGGCGTCGTTAGGAAACCAGCCAACAGCCAACTTTATACAATATTATTGTCTTCTCTTTGTCAACATAAACTTTGTGTGTCAGCAATGCAACGGACTACACATTATTTACAACAATCCATCTACCTAACTACCCACACACCCTTTCGTCCTCTCTTATCATCTCTTTTTTCATTTTTCATTCCACCTTTCTACCTGCCCCTCCTCCACTCTTTTTTATTTAGCATTTAGCAAGCTAATAAAATAGTGTCTGACGAGTCTCTTTTCCTTCTTTTTACACACAAACTGTCGATTAAAAGCGAGGAAGAAGGTAAATATAATTCGTTTAAGCTTGTCTAGTCATCAGCATCATCAGCATGCCTCCTCCGAGGATAGGTACTAGTAAACTTTTATATGAGCGGCGGTGTTGATAATGCTACACAGTATATTGCATTTAATTTTCTTTTTTTAATAAGCACATCCTTTTGAACATTAGCTGGCATATTAGAACGTTATTAATGGGATATTTTGATGTCAAAGGAGCTGGTTCGAAAATAACGAGTAGGAAATTAAATGATGGATTTGTCTACAACATCGGTCCAATGACCGTTCAATTGAAATTGCTTCAGATGAGTATCAACCGAATTAGCTGTTATTTCATGGTTGGTTCACAGACAAAGCAGAGGTTCAGTAAAAAAACTGCTATTAAATTTTTATGTACGAGTTATTAAGGCTACTTTCGAAAATTTTGTAATGGCATTTTTTGGTAATTGGCAGTAGTACTGACGGTTGTCATTTGAGGTAATTTGTGTCAATTTTTTTTGAAACCCAGAATTGTAAATACGAATAAAATTGGAATTGATCACTTCAAGAAGTCACTCTACCAAACTCGTTGTGAGTTTTATGAAACATGAAATGATACAAGCACATGTCTTGGCACATGGTGCTAACGAATAAAGCATTTGAAAATTACGTGATCACAACCATTAAATAAAACTTCACGTTTATTTTGATATTTGTAAGATGTTAACATGAAATTCTACATGCAAAATTCATTAATAGAAAGTAGAGAACAGGACGAAAAAGCTTTATGGTTTCGGTACGACCGTCTGTCTGCTTTCTTTACATTTATGATTGCTAGAAAAAAACACTTCAGAAATTTTAAATTTATAATCATGATTTAATTGGAATCCACAAAGGTAAAATTCGTTTATACATGGGCATTGTAAGAATCCTAAACAACAAAAATACTTGCATTGAACAGACAGACAATCACAAAAAGGCTAAAGGCAATTGCATAAAACTCATATTTCGTTAAAAGTTTTGTATAATCCAGACAACTCTGCTCTGCAATTTACACATTACTTTTACTTTTACAAACTTATTTTGAGCAACTTTGTTACTTGAAACAATTAAGATATTTAAGATTGGATTTTCCCGGATGTGCGTAACCACTACGACCAAAAAAATTGTGTAAACTTTTCAGAGGTGTCCAGTGAGAACAGCCCAACAGCAAACTGCATCAGACTTTCTGTAAATGTGAAAAAAATCCCACTTGCTACATGTAAGTATATATGCCTATCTATAGCTCTTTTACTTTTATGAGCAAAACATCACACATGGTAAAAGCAACATTAGATTACTTTCGCACAATTACGCCAGCTATCCTAACAAATATATCCGACGAAAGAA